>CAKAJN010000207.1:0-2500 GCA_916613615.1 Steromphala cineraria
GTACAAAGGGCAGGGACGTAATCAACGCCAGCTTATGACTGACGCTTACTGGGAATTCCTCGTTCATGGGGAATAATTACAAGCCCCAATCCCCATCACGAAAGAGATTCATCGGGTTTCCCACTCCTCTCGGAGCAGGTGGGCATCCACGTTGATTCTTTCAGTGTAGCGCGCGTGCGGCCCCGGACATCTAAGGGCATCACAGACCTGTTATTGCTCTACTTCGTGTGGCTAAACGCCACCTGTCCCTCTAAGAAGTTTGCCACCGAAGTGACGCCGCGCGACAACAAGTGTCGGCGAACTAGTTAGCAGGCTAGAGTCTCGTTCGTTATCGGAATTAACCAGACAAATCACTCCACCAACTAAGAACGGCCATGCACCACCACCCACTGAATCAAGAAAGAGCTGTCAATCTGTCAATCCTTCCAGTGTCCGGACCGGGTGAGTTTTCCCGTGTTGAGTCAAATTAAGCCGCAGGCTCCACTCCTGGTGGTGCCCTTCCGTCAATTCCTTTAAGTTTCAGCTTTGCAACCATACTTCCCCTGGAACCCGAAGACTTTCGTTTTCGGTAGGCCTCCCGCCGAGTCGAATAGAGCAACGCCGACGGGCTGCCAGTTGGCATAGTTTACGGTCAGAACTACGACGGTATCTGATCGTCTTCGAACCTCTGACTTTCGTTCTTGATTAATGAAAACATACTTGGCAAATGCTTTCGCTGTAGGGCGTCTTACGACGATCCAAGAATTTCACCTCTAACGCCGTAATACGGATGCCCCCGCCCTGTTCCTCTTAATCATTACCCCTGAGCTCCAAAAACCAGCAAAATAGGATCCGGGGTCCTATTCCATTATTCCATGCACCATTATACAGGCGGGCAGTGCCTGCTTTGAACACTCTAATTTTTTCAAAGTAAACTCTCCAGCCACTCGAGCAGGCCACTCAGTCAAGAGCAACCTTTTTGAGAGGTCTGGCAAGGGGGACGACACCGCGCAGTACCCGAGCCATTGAAGCAAGGGACCGACGCGAACGACCCTGAGATCCAACTACGAGCTTTTTAACCACAACAACTTTAATATACGCTATTGGAGCTGGATATTACCGCGGCTGCTGGCACCAGACTTGCCCTCCAATAGATCCTCGTGCACACGTTTAGAGTGCACTCATTCCAATTACGGGGCCTCGAAAGAGTTTATATTTTTATACCATCTTGTAGACCACATATTAAAGTACACAGCGCATGTTTCAGAAGAACAGCGACATTTAAATTAAAGGCTTTATCGCTCTAGCAATATCGTTCACCTAGTTGTTTTCAGTTATCCATTCACAAGTGCCGCAACTGATTACAAAAACCCCTTTACGGGCTCTCTAACTCTTTCATTTATAAAGATATTTTAACATTTTATACCTAGTTTTAAAGGAAATTTATAGCCCTACTTGGACATGTATTCATAAATGTTGCGCTGGTATAACTAAGCAAACTACAGCGCCCGCAAGATGACCGCCGGACAATTTTGCTTCAAATTAATTACCTTTGCGGCGCTTCTAACACCCTGACCATTTGAGATATTATTGTATATTTGGGCTCATTTTAAAGGCATTAAAATTCCCTTCATTTTGATATATTACACATCCCGGTAAACTAATTGTTGTAGATTCTACAAGCCCCGATGCAACATTTTTAAGAACTTCAGGCTGCCGATAAACTTGTGTCGGGACTTCTCACACTTACACAATCATAGATAAATTAAAACAAAATAGATCAAAATAAAGCCCTTTTTATGCGCTACATTTTACACTATCTCCGCCGTCATAGGTGTTTTTAATTTTAAAGAAAAACGACCCGATGTATCGTAAACGACGGACGTGAGAGTTACCGACAAGCCGCGCCACCAACAAAACTTATTAAAGTTGACAATTTCTATTTTGCGGGACATCCTCAGCGTTTACTTATGCCCCGATACCAACAAATGAGGTATCGTTAGAAAGGTTTTTTATCAGGCTAGCCGCTCATGCTATTTTATTCCAAGTTTTAAAGACGGTAACGTCACAACGGGTGCCGCAACATGTGCGACAGCAAGGTTTCAGAGCTTGTTGCGCACTTTGCGGGCTTTCCTCCACCTTTACAAATTGTGCAGTCTTAGCAAGTGATATGTCATTTTGTAGCTTATTCAACAAGGAATAATTTCCACTCATTTGTAACCTTGCGTGCTTTGTATTTTTTTAGTTATTAGCCCCGCAAGAAATGTCGAAACTGTTCTCAACATTAGTTTCTCATATTGCATTATTATTTTACAAGTTTTTCTTCGATTTACTCTTTCTAAATTGTAATATACCTTAATTAAACACTTGTGCAGAAGCTTCAATCACTGGGAAAGGTAAGTATATTATCTATTCATTAGCGACATCCCGCGAAACAATGGGAGAGGGAAGCCGACTTGGCCGACCTACGGAAAAGGTCAATCAGCGCGGCTTTTGCCGTGTATTGTTACGGGACGCATAG
>CAKAJN010000207.1:10000-12500 GCA_916613615.1 Steromphala cineraria
CTCCCGCCGAGTCGAATAGAGCAACGCCGACGGGCTGCCAGTTGGCATAGTTTACGGTCAGAACTACGACGGTATCTGATCGTCTTCGAACCTCTGACTTTCGTTCTTGATTAATGAAAACATACTTGGCAAATGCTTTCGCTGTAGGGCGTCTTACGACGATCCAAGAATTTCACCTCTAACGCCGTAATACGGATGCCCCCGCCCTGTTCCTCTTAATCATTACCCCTGAGCTCCAAAAACCAGCAAAATAGGATCCGGGGTCCTATTCCATTATTCCATGCACCATTATACAGGCGGGCAGTGCCTGCTTTGAACACTCTAATTTTTTCAAAGTAAACTCTCCAGCCACTCGAGCAGGCCACTCAGTCAAGAGCAACCTTTTTGAGAGGTCTGGCAAGGGGGACGACACCGCGCAGTACCCGAGCCATTGAAGCAAGGGACCGACGCGAACGACCCTGAGATCCAACTACGAGCTTTTTAACCACAACAACTTTAATATACGCTATTGGAGCTGGAATTACCGCGGCTGCTGGCACCAGACTTGCCCTCCAATAGATCCTCGTGCACACGTTTAGAGTGCACTCATTCCAATTACGGGGCCTCGAAAGAGTTTATATTTTTATACCATCTTGTAGACCACATATTAAAGTACACAGCGCATGTTTCAGAAGAACAGCGACATTTAAATTAAAGGCTTTATCGCTCTAGCAATATCGTTCACCTAGTTGTTTTCAGTTATCCATTCACAAGTGCCGCAACTGATTACAAAAACCCCTTTACGGGCTCTCTAACTCTTTCATTTATAAAGATATTTTAACATTTTATACCTAGTTTTAAAGGAAATTTATAGCCCTACTTGGACATGTATTCATAAATGTTGCGCTGGTATAACTAAGCAAACTACAGCGCCCGCAAGATGACCGCCGGACAATTTTGCTTCAAATTAATTACCTTTGCGGCGCTTCTAACACCCTGACCATTTGAGATATTATTGTATATTTGGGCTCATTTTAAAGGCATTAAAATTCCCTTCATTTTGATATATTACACATCCCGGTAAACTAATTGTTGTAGATTCTACAAGCCCCGATGCAACATTTTTAAGAACTTCAGGCTGCCGATAAACTTGTGTCGGGACTTCTCACACTTACACAATCATAGATAAATTAAAACAAAATAGATCAAAATAAAGCCCTTTTTATGCGCTACATTTTACACTATCTCCGCCGTCATAGGTGTTTTTAATTTTAAAGAAAAACGACCCGATGTATCGTAAACGACGGACGTGAGAGTTACCGACAAGCCGCGCCACCAACAAAACTTATTAAAGTTGACAATTTCTATTTTGCGGGACATCCTCAGCGTTTACTTATGCCCCGATACCAACAAATGAGGTATCGTTAGAAAGGTTTTTTATCAGGCTAGCCGCTCATGCTATTTTATTCCAAGTTTTAAAGACGGTAACGTCACAACGGGTGCCGCAACATGTGCGACAGCAAGGTTTCAGAGCTTGTTGCGCACTTTGCGGGCTTTCCTCCACCTTTACAAATTGTGCAGTCTTAGCAAGTGATATGTCATTTTGTAGCTTATTCAACAAGGAATAATTTCCACTCATTTGTAACCTTGCGTGCTTTGTATTTTTTTAGTTATTAGCCCCGCAAGAAATGTCGAAACTGTTCTCAACATTAGTTTCTCATATTGCATTATTATTTTACAAGTTTTTCTTCGATTTACTCTTTCTAAATTGTAATATACCTTAATTAAACACTTGTGCAGAAGCTTCAATCACTGGGAAAGGTAAGTATATTATCTATTCATTAGCGACATCCCGCGAAACAATGGGAGAGGGAAGCCGACTTGGCCGACCTACGGAAAAGGTCAATCAGCGCGGCTTTTGCCGTGTATTGTTACGGGACGCATAGCGCCTTTAAAACTGAATGGACACCAATCAAAGACATGCCGTCTTAAAGTTTACTTCATTGTCTACATTTGGATGTGTTCACTGCAAACGCGCTCCCCTTTGTTTGGCCACCATAATCCCCGAAACTTAGACAATGGTGTTGCGAAGCCGTCGGATGCACCAATCTGCGCGCTTACATCATTTCAATCTTTCGGCTTTTCCTCTCTAACAATTACTGCACGCACCTGTCATAAAGATAATGTTCACGATTTAAATTTTATATTTTTTCAAACAAGATTGTTTCATTTCTAAACAATATAGTTTTTCTACTTATTCCATTTATCAAAAAAGGCCTACAGCACCCGGTGTTCCCAGGCGGTCACCCATCCAAGTACTCTCCGGGCCCGACGTTGCTTAACTTCGGTGATCGGACGAGAACCGGTGTGTTCAACGTGGTATGGCCGTAGGCTACTTTAGCTCATAATTTTAATAACTAAGTACATACCTACATTCATACGACTTGGCGGCAAATGCAATTACACTGCAAAAATAAAGTTTGTTACGTTTCGGGCCATATACCGTATTAATTGTTGTGTG
>CAKAJN010000207.1:20000-22500 GCA_916613615.1 Steromphala cineraria
TTAGAGTGCACTCATTCCAATTACGGGGCCTCGAAAGAGTTTATATTTTTATACCATCTTGTAGACCACATATTAAAGTACACAGCGCATGTTTCAGAAGAACAGCGACATTTAAATTAAAGGCTTTATCGCTCTAGCAATATCGTTCACCTAGTTGTTTTCAGTTATCCATTCACAAGTGCCGCAACTGATTACAAAAACCCCTTTACGGGCTCTCTAACTCTTTCATTTATAAAGATATTTTAACATTTTATACCTAGTTTTAAAGGAAATTTATAGCCCTACTTGGACATGTATTCATAAATGTTGCGCTGGTATAACTAAGCAAACTACAGCGCCCGCAAGATGACCGCCGGACAATTTTGCTTCAAATTAATTACCTTTGCGGCGCTTCTAACACCCTGACCATTTGAGATATTATTGTATATTTGGGCTCATTTTAAAGGCATTAAAATTCCCTTCATTTTGATATATTACACATCCCGGTAAACTAATTGTTGTAGATTCTACAAGCCCCGATGCAACATTTTTAAGAACTTCAGGCTGCCGATAAACTTGTGTCGGGACTTCTCACACTTACACAATCATAGATAAATTAAAACAAAATAGATCAAAATAAAGCCCTTTTTATGCGCTACATTTTACACTATCTCCGCCGTCATAGGTGTTTTTAATTTTAAAGAAAAACGACCCGATGTATCGTAAACGACGGACGTGAGAGTTACCGACAAGCCGCGCCACCAACAAAACTTATTAAAGTTGACAATTTCTATTTTGCGGGACATCCTCAGCGTTTACTTATGCCCCGATACCAACAAATGAGGTATCGTTAGAAAGGTTTTTTATCAGGCTAGCCGCTCATGCTATTTTATTCCAAGTTTTAAAGACGGTAACGTCACAACGGGTGCCGCAACATGTGCGACAGCAAGGTTTCAGAGCTTGTTGCGCACTTTGCGGGCTTTCCTCCACCTTTACAAATTGTGCAGTCTTAGCAAGTGATATGTCATTTTGTAGCTTATTCAACAAGGAATAATTTCCACTCATTTGTAACCTTGCGTGCTTTGTATTTTTTTAGTTATTAGCCCCGCAAGAAATGTCGAAACTGTTCTCAACATTAGTTTCTCATATTGCATTATTATTTTACAAGTTTTTCTTCGATTTACTCTTTCTAAATTGTAATATACCTTAATTAAACACTTGTGCAGAAGCTTCAATCACTGGGAAAGGTAAGTATATTATCTATTCATTAGCGACATCCCGCGAAACAATGGGAGAGGGAAGCCGACTTGGCCGACCTACGGAAAAGGTCAATCAGCGCGGCTTTTGCCGTGTATTGTTACGGGACGCATAGCGCCTTTAAAACTGAATGGACACCAATCAAAGACATGCCGTCTTAAAGTTTACTTCATTGTCTACATTTGGATGTGTTCACTGCAAACGCGCTCCCCTTTGTTTGGCCACCATAATCCCCGAAACTTAGACAATGGTGTTGCGAAGCCGTCGGATGCACCAATCTGCGCGCTTACATCATTTCAATCTTTCGGCTTTTCCTCTCTAACAATTACTGCACGCACCTGTCATAAAGATAATGTTCACGATTTAAATTTTATATTTTTTCAAACAAGATTGTTTCATTTCTAAACAATATAGTTTTTCTACTTATTCCATTTATCAAAAAAGGCCTACAGCACCCGGTGTTCCCAGGCGGTCACCCATCCAAGTACTCTCCGGGCCCGACGTTGCTTAACTTCGGTGATCGGACGAGAACCGGTGTGTTCAACGTGGTATGGCCGTAGGCTACTTTAGCTCATAATTTTAATAACTAAGTACATACCTACATTCATACGACTTGGCGGCAAATGCAATTACACTGCAAAAATAAAGTTTGTTACGTTTCGGGCCATATACCGTATTAATTGTTGTGTGCGCGACATATTTTGCGGGACTTCTACTGCGTTTATCATGAAGCGCATATACATGTAACTTACATCAATTTAAAGACAATGTCAATGCCTTTTTAGCGATTGTTTAACATTTGATATATCATGTATATGACAATAGTTATGTGACCCGCAAAAAGGGTGGTTAAATCGGCGTAAAGTTTGAAAAATTACAAGTCTGCGTGTGCTATTTGCGAACTCTTTTGCGGGACGTCTAGTGCGTTTACCATGAAGAACATATACATGTTACTTACATCGATTTAAAGACAATTTCAAGGCCTTTTTGGCGATTGTTTTACATTTGATATATCATGTCTGTGACAAAAGTTATGAGGCCCGCAAAAAGGGTGGTTTAATCGGCGTAAAGTTTGAAAAATTACAAGTCTGTGTGCTATTTGCGAACTCTTTTGCGGGACGTCTAGTGCGTTTACCATGAAGTACATATACATGTTACTTACATCGATTTAAAGACAATTTCAAGGCCTTATCGGCGATTGTTTTACATTTGATATATCATGTCTGTGAAAAAAGTTATGAGGCCCGCAAAAAGGGTGGTTTAA
>CAKAJN010000208.1:0-2500 GCA_916613615.1 Steromphala cineraria
TTTCAGTTTATTTTACTTCATTTTGTAGGTTAAAAAATTGTCTTTAATTCGAGACCATGTTGAAATGTATGCGCAAAGGGGTAAGCACGAGAGAAGCCCCGTAAGAACGTGCAAAGTGAAGCGCGCGCATACGGACTTGTAGTTTTTCAAACTTTTCGCCGATTTAACCACCCTTTTTGCGGGCCTCATAACTTATTTCACAGACATGATATATCAAATGTAAAACAATCGCCAAAAAGGCCTTGAAATTGTCTTTAAAATGATGTAAGTAACATGTATATGTACTTCATGGTAAACGCACTAGACGTCCCGCAAAAGAGTTCGCAAATAGCACACAGACTTGTAATTTTTCAAACTTTACGCCGATTAAACCACCCTTTTTGCGGGCCTCATAACTTTTTTCACAGACATGATATATCAAATGTAAAACAATCGCCGATAAGGCCTTGAAATTGTCTTTAAATCGATGTAAGTAACATGTATATGTACTTCATGGTAAACGCACTAGACGTCCCGCAAAAGAGTTCGCAAATAGCACACAGACTTGTAATTTTTCAAACTTTACGCCGATTAAACCACCCTTTTTGCGGGCCTCATAACTTTTTTCACAGACATGATATATCAAATGTAAAACAATCGCCGATAAGGCCTTGAAATTGTCTTTAAATCGATGTAAGTAACATGTATATGTACTTCATGGTAAACGCACTAGACGTCCCCGCAAAAGAGTTCGCAAATAGCACACAGACTTGTAATTTTTCAAACTTTACGCCGATTAAACCACCCTTTTTGCGGGCCTCATAACTTTTGTCACAGACATGATATATCAAATGTAAAACAATCGCCAAAAAGGCCTTGAAATTGTCTTTAAATCGATGTAAGTAACATGTATATGTTCTTCATGGTAAACGCACTAGACGTCCCGCAAAAGAGTTCGCAAATAGCACACGCAGACTTGTAATTTTTCAAACTTTACGCCGATTTAACCACCCTTTTTGCGGGTCACATAACTATTGTCATATACATGATATATCAAATGTTAAACAATCGCTAAAAAGGCATTGACATTGTCTTTAAATTGATGTAAGTTACATGTATATGCGCTTCATGATAAACGCAGTAGAAGTCCCGCAAAATATGTCGCGCACACAACAATTAATACGGTATATGGCCCGAAACGTAACAAACTTTATTTTTGCAGTGTAATTGCATTTGCCGCCAAGTCGTATGAATGTAGGTATGTACTTAGTTATTAAAATTATGAGCTAAAGTAGCCTACGGCCATACCACGTTGAACACACCGGTTCTCGTCCGATCACCGAAGTTAAGCAACGTCGGGCCCGGAGAGTACTTGGATGGGTGACCGCCTGGGAACACCGGGTGCTGTAGGCCTTTTTTGATAAATGGAATAAGTAGAAAAACTATATTGTTTAGAAATGAAACAATCTTGTTTGAAAAAATATAAAATTTAAATCGTGAACATTATCTTTATGACAGGTGCGTGCAGTAATTGTTAGAGAGGAAAAGCCGAAAGATTGAAATGATGTAAGCGCGCAGATTGGTGCATCCGACGGCTTCGCAACACCATTGTCTAAGTTTCGGGGATTATGGTGGCCAAACAAAGGGGAGCGCGTTTGCAGTGAACACATCCAAATGTAGACAATGAAGTAAACTTTAAGACGGCATGTCTTTGATTGGTGTCCATTCAGTTTTAAAGGCGCTATGCGTCCCGTAACAATACACGGCAAAAGCCGCGCTGATTGACCTTTTCCGTAGGTCGGCCAAGTCGGCTTCCCTCTCCCATTGTTTCGCGGGATGTCGCTAATGAATAGATAATATACTTACCTTTCCCAGTGATTGAAGCTTCTGCACAAGTGTTTAATTAAGGTATATTACAATTTAGAAAGAGTAAATCGAAGAAAAACTTGTAAAATAATAATGCAATATGAGAAACTAATGTTGAGAACAGTTTCGACATTTCTTGCGGGGCTAATAACTAAAAAAATACAAAGCACGCAAGGTTACAAATGAGTGGAAATTATTCCTTGTTGAATAAGCTACAAAATGACATATCACTTGCTAAGACTGCACAATTTGTAAAGGTGGAGGAAAGCCCGCAAAGTGCGCAACAAGCTCTGAAACCTTGCTGTCGCACATGTTGCGGCACCCGTTGTGACGTTACCGTCTTTAAAACTTGGAATAAAATAGCATGAGCGGCTAGCCTGATAAAAAAACCTTTCTAACGATACCTCATTTGTTGGTATCGGGGCATAAGTAAACGCTGAGGATGTCCCGCAAAATAGAAATTGTCAACTTTAATAAGTTTTGTTGGTGGCGCGGCTTGTCGGTAACTCTCACGTCCGTCGTTTACGATACATCGGGTCGTTTTTCTTTAAAATTAAAAACACCTATGACGGCGGAGATAGTGTAAAATGTAGCGCATAAAAAGGGCTTTATTTTGATCTATTTTGTTTTAATTTATCTATGATTGTGTAAGTGT
>CAKAJN010000208.1:10000-12500 GCA_916613615.1 Steromphala cineraria
TAAACCACCCTTTTTGCGGGCCTCATAACTTTTTTCACAGACATGATATATCAAATGTAAAACAATCGCCGATAAGGCCTTGAAATTGTCTTTAAATCGATGTAAGTAACATGTATATGTACTTCATGGTAAACGCACTAGACGTCCCGCAAAAGAGTTCGCAAATAGCACACAGACTTGTAATTTTTCAAACTTTACGCCGATTAAACCACCCTTTTTGCGGGCCTCATAACTTTTGTCACAGACATGATATATCAAATGTAAAACAATCGCCAAAAAGGCCTTGAAATTGTCTTTAAATCGATGTAAGTAACATGTATATGTTCTTCATGGTAAACGCACTAGACGTCCCGCAAAAGAGTTCGCAAATAGCACACGCAGACTTGTAATTTTTCAAACTTTACGCCGATTTAACCACCCTTTTTGCGGGTCACATAACTATTGTCATATACATGATATATCAAATGTTAAACAATCGCTAAAAAGGCATTGACATTGTCTTTAAATTGATGTAAGTTACATGTATATGCGCTTCATGATAAACGCAGTAGAAGTCCCGCAAAATATGTCGCGCACACAACAATTAATACGGTATATGGCCCGAAACGTAACAAACTTTATTTTTGCAGTGTAATTGCATTTGCCGCCAAGTCGTATGAATGTAGGTATGTACTTAGTTATTAAAATTATGAGCTAAAGTAGCCTACGGCCATACCACGTTGAACACACCGGTTCTCGTCCGATCACCGAAGTTAAGCAACGTCGGGCCCGGAGAGTACTTGGATGGGTGACCGCCTGGGAACACCGGGTGCTGTAGGCCTTTTTTGATAAATGGAATAAGTAGAAAAACTATATTGTTTAGAAATGAAACAATCTTGTTTGAAAAAATATAAAATTTAAATCGTGAACATTATCTTTATGACAGGTGCGTGCAGTAATTGTTAGAGAGGAAAAGCCGAAAGATTGAAATGATGTAAGCGCGCAGATTGGTGCATCCGACGGCTTCGCAACACCATTGTCTAAGTTTCGGGGATTATGGTGGCCAAACAAAGGGGAGCGCGTTTGCAGTGAACACATCCAAATGTAGACAATGAAGTAAACTTTAAGACGGCATGTCTTTGATTGGTGTCCATTCAGTTTTAAAGGCGCTATGCGTCCCGTAACAATACACGGCAAAAGCCGCGCTGATTGACCTTTTCCGTAGGTCGGCCAAGTCGGCTTCCCTCTCCCATTGTTTCGCGGGATGTCGCTAATGAATAGATAATATACTTACCTTTCCCAGTGATTGAAGCTTCTGCACAAGTGTTTAATTAAGGTATATTACAATTTAGAAAGAGTAAATCGAAGAAAAACTTGTAAAATAATAATGCAATATGAGAAACTAATGTTGAGAACAGTTTCGACATTTCTTGCGGGGCTAATAACTAAAAAAATACAAAGCACGCAAGGTTACAAATGAGTGGAAATTATTCCTTGTTGAATAAGCTACAAAATGACATATCACTTGCTAAGACTGCACAATTTGTAAAGGTGGAGGAAAGCCCGCAAAGTGCGCAACAAGCTCTGAAACCTTGCTGTCGCACATGTTGCGGCACCCGTTGTGACGTTACCGTCTTTAAAACTTGGAATAAAATAGCATGAGCGGCTAGCCTGATAAAAAACCTTTCTAACGATACCTCATTTGTTGGTATCGGGGCATAAGTAAACGCTGAGGATGTCCCGCAAAATAGAAATTGTCAACTTTAATAAGTTTTGTTGGTGGCGCGGCTTGTCGGTAACTCTCACGTCCGTCGTTTACGATACATCGGGTCGTTTTTCTTTAAAATTAAAAACACCTATGACGGCGGAGATAGTGTAAAATGTAGCGCATAAAAAGGGCTTTATTTTGATCTATTTTGTTTTAATTTATCTATGATTGTGTAAGTGTGAGAAGTCCCGACACAAGTTTATCGGCAGCCTGAAGTTCTTAAAAATGTTGCATCGGGGCTTGTAGAATCTACAACAATTAGTTTACCGGGATGTGTAATATATCAAAATGAAGGGAATTTTAATGCCTTTAAAATGAGCCCAAATATACAATAATATCTCAAATGGTCAGGGTGTTAGAAGCGCCGCAAAGGTAATTAATTTGAAGCAAAATTGTCCGGCGGTCATCTTGCGGGCGCTGTAGTTTGCTTAGTTATACCAGCGCAACATTTATGAATACATGTCCAAGTAGGGCTATAAATTTCCTTTAAAACTAGGTATAAAATGTTAAAATATCTTTATAAATGAAAGAGTTAGAGAGCCCGTAAAGGGGTTTTTGTAATCAGTTGCGGCACTTGTGAATGGATAACTGAAAACAACTAGGTGAACGATATTGCTAGAGCGATAAAGCCTTTAATTTAAATGTCGCTGTTCTTCTGAAACATGCGCTGTGTACTTTAATATGTGGTCTACAAGATGGTATAAAAATATAAACTCTTTCGAGGCCCCGTAATTGGAATGAGTGCACTCTAAA
>CAKAJN010000208.1:20000-22500 GCA_916613615.1 Steromphala cineraria
ACAACAATTAATACGGTATATGGCCCGAAACGTAACAAACTTTATTTTTGCAGTGTAATTGCATTTGCCGCCAAGTCGTATGAATGTAGGTATGTACTTAGTTATTAAAATTATGAGCTAAAGTAGCCTACGGCCATACCACGTTGAACACACCGGTTCTCGTCCGATCACCGAAGTTAAGCAACGTCGGGCCCGGAGAGTACTTGGATGGGTGACCGCCTGGGAACACCGGGTGCTGTAGGCCTTTTTTGATAAATGGAATAAGTAGAAAAACTATATTGTTTAGAAATGAAACAATCTTGTTTGAAAAAATATAAAATTTAAATCGTGAACATTATCTTTATGACAGGTGCGTGCAGTAATTGTTAGAGAGGAAAAGCCGAAAGATTGAAATGATGTAAGCGCGCAGATTGGTGCATCCGACGGCTTCGCAACACCATTGTCTAAGTTTCGGGGATTATGGTGGCCAAACAAAGGGGAGCGCGTTTGCAGTGAACACATCCAAATGTAGACAATGAAGTAAACTTTAAGACGGCATGTCTTTGATTGGTGTCCATTCAGTTTTAAAGGCGCTATGCGTCCCGTAACAATACACGGCAAAAGCCGCGCTGATTGACCTTTTCCGTAGGTCGGCCAAGTCGGCTTCCCTCTCCCATTGTTTCGCGGGATGTCGCTAATGAATAGATAATATACTTACCTTTCCCAGTGATTGAAGCTTCTGCACAAGTGTTTAATTAAGGTATATTACAATTTAGAAAGAGTAAATCGAAGAAAAACTTGTAAAATAATAATGCAATATGAGAAACTAATGTTGAGAACAGTTTCGACATTTCTTGCGGGGCTAATAACTAAAAAAATACAAAGCACGCAAGGTTACAAATGAGTGGAAATTATTCCTTGTTGAATAAGCTACAAAATGACATATCACTTGCTAAGACTGCACAATTTGTAAAGGTGGAGGAAAGCCCGCAAAGTGCGCAACAAGCTCTGAAACCTTGCTGTCGCACATGTTGCGGCACCCCGCTTGTGACGTTACCGTCTTTAAAACTTGGAATAAAATAGCATGAGCGGCTAGCCTGATAAAAAACCTTTCTAACGATACCTCATTTGTTGGTATCGGGGCATAAGTAAACGCTGAGGATGTCCCGCAAAATAGAAATTGTCAACTTTAATAAGTTTTGTTGGTGGCGCGGCTTGTCGGTAACTCTCACGTCCGTCGTTTACGATACATCGGGTCGTTTTTCTTTAAAATTAAAAACACCTATGACGGCGGAGATAGTGTAAAATGTAGCGCATAAAAAGGGCTTTATTTTGATCTATTTTGTTTTAATTTATCTATGATTGTGTAAGTGTGAGAAGTCCCGACACAAGTTTATCGGCAGCCTGAAGTTCTTAAAAATGTTGCATCGGGGCTTGTAGAATCTACAACAATTAGTTTACCGGGATGTGTAATATATCAAAATGAAGGGAATTTTAATGCCTTTAAAATGAGCCCAAATATACAATAATATCTCAAATGGTCAGGGTGTTAGAAGCGCCGCAAAGGTAATTAATTTGAAGCAAAATTGTCCGGCGGTCATCTTGCGGGCGCTGTAGTTTGCTTAGTTATACCAGCGCAACATTTATGAATACATGTCCAAGTAGGGCTATAAATTTCCTTTAAAACTAGGTATAAAATGTTAAAATATCTTTATAAATGAAAGAGTTAGAGAGCCCGTAAAGGGGTTTTTGTAATCAGTTGCGGCACTTGTGAATGGATAACTGAAAACAACTAGGTGAACGATATTGCTAGAGCGATAAAGCCTTTAATTTAAATGTCGCTGTTCTTCTGAAACATGCGCTGTGTACTTTAATATGTGGTCTACAAGATGGTATAAAAATATAAACTCTTTCGAGGCCCCGTAATTGGAATGAGTGCACTCTAAACGTGTGCACGAGGATCTATTGGAGGGCAAGTCTGGTGCCAGCAGCCGCGGTAATTCCAGCTCCAATAGCGTATATTAAAGTTGTTGTGGTTAAAAAGCTCGTAGTTGGATCTCAGGGTCGTTCGCGTCGGTCCCTTGCTTCAATGGCTCGGGTACTGCGCGGTGTCGTCCCCCTTGCCAGACCTCTCAAAAAGGTTGCTCTTGACTGAGTGGCCTGCTCGAGTGGCTGGAGAGTTTACTTTGAAAAAATTAGAGTGTTCAAAGCAGGCACTGCCCGCCTGTATAATGGTGCATGGAATAATGGAATAGGACCCCGGATCCTATTTTGCTGGTTTTTGGAGCTCAGGGGTAATGATTAAGAGGAACAGGGCGGGGGCATCCGTATTACGGCGTTAGAGGTGAAATTCTTGGATCGTCGTAAGACGCCCTACAGCGAAAGCATTTGCCAAGTATGTTTTCATTAATCAAGAACGAAAGTCAGAGGTTCGAAGACGATCAGATACCGTCGTAGTTCTGACCGTAAACTATGCCAACTGGCAGCCCGTCGGCGTTGCTCTATTCGACTCGGCGGGAGG
>CAKAJN010000209.1:0-5000 GCA_916613615.1 Steromphala cineraria
AAATGCGACAAGGCAGGCGACCACGACTCCTCCGACGAGCGGAAGGCGGTCTGCACTTAGAGCCACGGAGTTACGAGAACTTCGAAAGCCCAATGCGTCGCGGGCCGCGTCCGTGAAGACACGTCCTTTGACGATTGCTTAGTCGCCGACCCTCAGACAGGCGTGGCCCCGGGATGGACCCGAGGCCGCAATATGCGTTCAAGATGTCGATGTTCAATGTGTCCTGCAATTCACATTAAGTAACGCAGCTGGCTGCGCTCTTCATCGACGCACGAGCCGAGTGATCCCCCGTCTAGAGTTGTGAGAGAACAACGCAATTGTCATTCTTAAAAAAAGTTTAAAGTCTCGCTCGAACCCGGCGGCAGACTCCGGCGTTCGAACGCGACCATGTTTTGCTAGGCGGGTCGTCGGGTTTTTTACGCCCGAGACTTTACCTCCGCCGAGACTTTGAGGTTTATTATCTTTCTTGCGAAAAATAAAGGGGGAAGCCGTGAGGCCTCCCCGGGTGAGAAGTCTCACCAAAGTTTGGATACCAAACAACGTCAACGTTTTGCCGGCTGGCGACAAGCGCGTAGAACGTTAATGATCCTTCCGCAGGTTCACCTACGGAAACCTTGTTACGACTTTTACTTCCTCTAAATGATCAAGTTCGACCGTCTTTCCGTCCCCGTCCGCCACCCGAAAGCAGCAGACGGACTCCAGTCCGAGGGTCTCACTAAACCATTCAATCGGTAGTAGCGACGGGCGGTGTGTACAAAGGGCAGGGACGTAATCAACGCCAGCTTATGACTGACGCTTACTGGGAATTCCTCGTTCATGGGGAATAATTACAAGCCCCAATCCCCATCACGAAAGAGATTCATCGGGTTTCCCACTCCTCTCGGAGCAGGTGGGCATCCACGTTGATTCTTTCAGTGTAGCGCGCGTGCGGCCCCGGACATCTAAGGGCATCACAGACCTGTTATTGCTCTACTTCGTGTGGCTAAACGCCACCTGTCCCTCTAAGAAGTTTGCCACCGAAGTGACGCCGCGCGACAACAAGTGTCGGCGAACTAGTTAGCAGGCTAGAGTCTCGTTCGTTATCGGAATTAACCAGACAAATCACTCCACCAACTAAGAACGGCCATGCACCACCACCCACTGAATCAAGAAAGAGCTGTCAATCTGTCAATCCTTCCAGTGTCCGGACCGGGTGAGTTTTCCCGTGTTGAGTCAAATTAAGCCGCAGGCTCCACTCCTGGTGGTGCCCTTCCGTCAATTCCTTTAAGTTTCAGCTTTGCAACCATACTTCCCCTGGAACCCGAAGACTTTCGTTTTCGGTAGGCCTCCCGCCGAGTCGAATAGAGCAACGCCGACGGGCTGCCAGTTGGCATAGTTTACGGTCAGAACTACGACGGTATCTGATCGTCTTCGAACCTCTGACTTTCGTTCTTGATTAATGAAAACATACTTGGCAAATGCTTTCGCTGTAGGGCGTCTTACGACGATCCAAGAATTTCACCTCTAACGCCGTAATACGGATGCCCCCGCCCTGTTCCTCTTAATCATTACCCCTGAGCTCCAAAAACCAGCAAAATAGGATCCGGGGTCCTATTCCATTATTCCATGCACCATTATACAGGCGGGCAGTGCCTGCTTTGAACACTCTAATTTTTTCAAAGTAAACTCTCCAGCCACTCGAGCAGGCCACTCAGTCAAGAGCAACCTTTTTGAGAGGTCTGGCAAGGGGGACGACACCGCGCAGTACCCGAGCCATTGAAGCAAGGGACCGACGCGAACGACCCTGAGATCCAACTACGAGCTTTTTAACCACAACAACTTTAATATACGCTATTGGAGCTGGAATTACCGCGGCTGCTGGCACCAGACTTGCCCTCCAATAGATCCTCGTGCACACGTTTAGAGTGCACTCATTCCAATTACGGGGCCTCGAAAGAGTTTATATTTTTATACCATCTTGTAGACCACATATTAAAGTACACAGCGCATGTTTCAGAAGAACAGCGACATTTAAATTAAAGGCTTTATCGCTCTAGCAATATCGTTCACCTAGTTGTTTTCAGTTATCCATTCACAAGTGCCGCAACTGATTACAAAAACCCCTTTACGGGCTCTCTAACTCTTTCATTTATAAAGATATTTTAACATTTTATACCTAGTTTTAAAGGAAATTTATAGCCCTACTTGGACATGTATTCATAAATGTTGCGCTGGTATAACTAAGCAAACTACAGCGCCCGCAAGATGACCGCCGGACAATTTTGCTTCAAATTAATTACCTTTGCGGCGCTTCTAACACCCTGACCATTTGAGATATTATTGTATATTTGGGCTCATTTTAAAGGCATTAAAATTCCCTTCATTTTGATATATTACACATCCCGGTAAACTAATTGTTGTAGATTCTACAAGCCCCGATGCAACATTTTTAAGAACTTCAGGCTGCCGATAAACTTGTGTCGGGACTTCTCACACTTACACAATCATAGATAAATTAAAACAAAATAGATCAAAATAAAGCCCTTTTTATGCGCTACATTTTACACTATCTCCGCCGTCATAGGTGTTTTTAATTTTAAAGAAAAACGACCCGATGTATCGTAAACGACGGACGTGAGAGTTACCGACAAGCCGCGCCACCAACAAAACTTATTAAAGTTGACAATTTCTATTTTGCGGGACATCCTCAGCGTTTACTTATGCCCCGATACCAACAAATGAGGTATCGTTAGAAAGGTTTTTTATCAGGCTAGCCGCTCATGCTATTTTATTCCAAGTTTTAAAGACGGTAACGTCACAACGGGTGCCGCAACATGTGCGACAGCAAGGTTTCAGAGCTTGTTGCGCACTTTGCGGGCTTTCCTCCACCTTTACAAATTGTGCAGTCTTAGCAAGTGATATGTCATTTTGTAGCTTATTCAACAAGGAATAATTTCCACTCATTTGTAACCTTGCGTGCTTTGTATTTTTTTAGTTATTAGCCCCGCAAGAAATGTCGAAACTGTTCTCAACATTAGTTTCTCATATTGCATTATTATTTTACAAGTTTTTCTTCGATTTACTCTTTCTAAATTGTAATATACCTTAATTAAACACTTGTGCAGAAGCTTCAATCACTGGGAAAGGTAAGTATATTATCTATTCATTAGCGACATCCCGCGAAACAATGGGAGAGGGAAGCCGACTTGGCCGACCTACGGAAAAGGTCAATCAGCGCGGCTTTTGCCGTGTATTGTTACGGGACGCATAGCGCCTTTAAAACTGAATGGACACCAATCAAAGACATGCCGTCTTAAAGTTTACTTCATTGTCTACATTTGGATGTGTTCACTGCAAACGCGCTCCCCTTTGTTTGGCCACCATAATCCCCGAAACTTAGACAATGGTGTTGCGAAGCCGTCGGATGCACCAATCTGCGCGCTTACATCATTTCAATCTTTCGGCTTTTCCTCTCTAACAATTACTGCACGCACCTGTCATAAAGATAATGTTCACGATTTAAATTTTATATTTTTTCAAACAAGATTGTTTCATTTCTAAACAATATAGTTTTTCTACTTATTCCATTTATCAAAAAAGGCCTACAGCACCCGGTGTTCCCAGGCGGTCACCCATCCAAGTACTCTCCGGGCCCGACGTTGCTTAACTTCGGTGATCGGACGAGAACCGGTGTGTTCAACGTGGTATGGCCGTAGGCTACTTTAGCTCATAATTTTAATAACTAAGTACATACCTACATTCATACGACTTGGCGGCAAATGCAATTACACTGCAAAAATAAAGTTTGTTACGTTTCGGGCCATATACCGTATTAATTGTTGTGTGCGCGACATATTTTGCGGGACTTCTACTGCGTTTATCATGAAGCGCATATACATGTAACTTACATCAATTTAAAGACAATGTCAATGCCTTTTTAGCGATTGTTTAACATTTGATATATCATGTATATGACAATAGTTATGTGACCCGCAAAAAGGGTGGTTAAATCGGCGTAAAGTTTGAAAAATTACAAGTCTGCGTGTGCTATTTGCGAACTCTTTTGCGGGACGTCTAGTGCGTTTACCATGAAGAACATATACATGTTACTTACATCGATTTAAAGACAATTTCAAGGCCTTTTTGGCGATTGTTTTACATTTGATATATCATGTCTGTGACAAAAGTTATGAGGCCCGCAAAAAGGGTGGTTTAATCGGCGTAAAGTTTGAAAAATTACAAGTCTGTGTGCTATTTGCGAACTCTTTTGCGGGACGTCTAGTGCGTTTACCATGAAGTACATATACATGTTACTTACATCGATTTAAAGACAATTTCAAGGCCTTATCGGCGATTGTTTTACATTTGATATATCATGTCTGTGAAAAAAGTTATGAGGCCCGCAAAAAGGGTGGTTTAATCGGCGTAAAGTTTGAAAAATTACAAGTCTGTGTGCTATTTGCGAACTCTTTTGCGGGACGTCTAGTGCGTTTACCATGAAGTACATATACATGTTACTTACATCGATTTAAAGACAATTTCAAGGCCTTATCGGCGATTGTTTTACATTTGATATATCATGTCTGTGAAAAAAGTTATGAGGCCCGCAAAAAGGGTGGTTTAATCGGCGTAAAGTTTGAAAAATTACAAGTCTGTGTGCTATTTGCGAACTCTTTTGCGGGACGTCTAGTGCGTTTACCATGAAGTACATATACATGTTACTTACATCATTTTAAAGACAATTTCAAGGCCTTTTTGGCGATTGTTTTACATTTGATATATCATGTCTGTGAAATAAGTTATGAGGCCCGCAAAAAGGGTGGTTAAATCGGCGAAAAGTTTGAAAAACTACAAGTCCGTATGCGCGCGCTTCACTTTGCACGTTCTTACGGGGCTTCTCTCGTGCTTACCCCTTTGCGCATACATTTCAACATGGTCTCGAATTAAAGACAATTTTTTAACCTACAAAATGAAGTAAAATAAACTGAAATGCCGAATGTCGCAAAGGGGCTACAAGGCCC
>CAKAJN010000209.1:20000-25410 GCA_916613615.1 Steromphala cineraria
GAAAGAGCTGTCAATCTGTCAATCCTTCCAGTGTCCGGACCGGGTGAGTTTTCCCGTGTTGAGTCAAATTAAGCCGCAGGCTCCACTCCTGGTGGTGCCCTTCCGTCAATTCCTTTAAGTTTCAGCTTTGCAACCATACTTCCCCTGGAACCCGAAGACTTTCGTTTTCGGTAGGCCTCCCGCCGAGTCGAATAGAGCAACGCCGACGGGCTGCCAGTTGGCATAGTTTACGGTCAGAACTACGACGGTATCTGATCGTCTTCGAACCTCTGACTTTCGTTCTTGATTAATGAAAACATACTTGGCAAATGCTTTCGCTGTAGGGCGTCTTACGACGATCCAAGAATTTCACCTCTAACGCCGTAATACGGATGCCCCCCGCCCTGTTCCTCTTAATCATTACCCCTGAGCTCCAAAAACCAGCAAAATAGGATCCGGGGTCCTATTCCATTATTCCATGCACCATTATACAGGCGGGCAGTGCCTGCTTTGAACACTCTAATTTTTTCAAAGTAAACTCTCCAGCCACTCGAGCAGGCCACTCAGTCAAGAGCAACCTTTTTGAGAGGTCTGGCAAGGGGGACGACACCGCGCAGTACCCGAGCCATTGAAGCAAGGGACCGACGCGAACGACCCTGAGATCCAACTACGAGCTTTTTAACCACAACAACTTTAATATACGCTATTGGAGCTGGAATTACCGCGGCTGCTGGCACCAGACTTGCCCTCCAATAGATCCTCGTGCACACGTTTAGAGTGCACTCATTCCAATTACGGGGCCTCGAAAGAGTTTATATTTTTATACCATCTTGTAGACCACATATTAAAGTACACAGCGCATGTTTCAGAAGAACAGCGACATTTAAATTAAAGGCTTTATCGCTCTGCGCAATATCGTTCACCTAGTTGTTTTCAGTTATCCATTCACAAGTGCCGCAACTGATTACAAAAACCCCTTTACGGGCTCTCTAACTCTTTCATTTATAAAGATATTTTAACATTTTATACCTAGTTTTAAAGGAAATTTATAGCCCTACTTGGACATGTATTCATAAATGTTGCGCTGGTATAACTAAGCAAACTACAGCGCCCGCAAGATGACCGCCGGACAATTTTGCTTCAAATTAATTACCTTTGCGGCGCTTCTAACACCCTGACCATTTGAGATATTATTGTATATTTGGGCTCATTTTAAAGGCATTAAAATTCCCTTCATTTTGATATATTACACATCCCGGTAAACTAATTGTTGTAGATTCTACAAGCCCCGATGCAACATTTTTAAGAACTTCAGGCTGCCGATAAACTTGTGTCGGGACTTCTCACACTTACACAATCATAGATAAATTAAAACAAAATAGATCAAAATAAAGCCCTTTTTATGCGCTACATTTTACACTATCTCCGCCGTCATAGGTGTTTTTAATTTTAAAGAAAAACGACCCGATGTATCGTAAACGACGGACGTGAGAGTTACCGACAAGCCGCGCCACCAACAAAACTTATTAAAGTTGACAATTTCTATTTTGCGGGACATCCTCAGCGTTTACTTATGCCCCGATACCAACAAATGAGGTATCGTTAGAAAGGTTTTTTATCAGGCTAGCCGCTCATGCTATTTTATTCCAAGTTTTAAAGACGGTAACGTCACAACGGGTGCCGCAACATGTGCGACAGCAAGGTTTCAGAGCTTGTTGCGCACTTTGCGGGCTTTCCTCCACCTTTACAAATTGTGCAGTCTTAGCAAGTGATATGTCATTTTGTAGCTTATTCAACAAGGAATAATTTCCACTCATTTGTAACCTTGCGTGCTTTGTATTTTTTTAGTTATTAGCCCCGCAAGAAATGTCGAAACTGTTCTCAACATTAGTTTCTCATATTGCATTATTATTTTACAAGTTTTTCTTCGATTTACTCTTTCTAAATTGTAATATACCTTAATTAAACACTTGTGCAGAAGCTTCAATCACTGGGAAAGGTAAGTATATTATCTATTCATTAGCGACATCCCGCGAAACAATGGGAGAGGGAAGCCGACTTGGCCGACCTACGGAAAAGGTCAATCAGCGCGGCTTTTGCCGTGTATTGTTACGGGACGCATAGCGCCTTTAAAACTGAATGGACACCAATCAAAGACATGCCGTCTTAAAGTTTACTTCATTGTCTACATTTGGATGTGTTCACTGCAAACGCGCTCCCCTTTGTTTGGCCACCATAATCCCCGAAACTTAGACAATGGTGTTGCGAAGCCGTCGGATGCACCAATCTGCGCGCTTACATCATTTCAATCTTTCGGCTTTTCCTCTCTAACAATTACTGCACGCACCTGTCATAAAGATAATGTTCACGATTTAAATTTTATATTTTTTCAAACAAGATTGTTTCATTTCTAAACAATATAGTTTTTCTACTTATTCCATTTATCAAAAAAGGCCTACAGCACCCGGTGTTCCCAGGCGGTCACCCATCCAAGTACTCTCCGGGCCCGACGTTGCTTAACTTCGGTGATCGGACGAGAACCGGTGTGTTCAACGTGGTATGGCCGTAGGCTACTTTAGCTCATAATTTTAATAACTAAGTACATACCTACATTCATACGACTTGGCGGCAAATGCAATTACACTGCAAAAATAAAGTTTGTTACGTTTCGGGCCATATACCGTATTAATTGTTGTGTGCGCGACATATTTTGCGGGACTTCTACTGCGTTTATCATGAAGCGCATATACATGTAACTTACATCAATTTAAAGACAATGTCAATGCCTTTTTAGCGATTGTTTAACATTTGATATATCATGTATATGACAATAGTTATGTGACCCGCAAAAAGGGTGGTTAAATCGGCGTAAAGTTTGAAAAATTACAAGTCTGCGTGTGCTATTTGCGAACTCTTTTGCGGGACGTCTAGTGCGTTTACCATGAAGAACATATACATGTTACTTACATCGATTTAAAGACAATTTCAAGGCCTTTTTGGCGATTGTTTTACATTTGATATATCATGTCTGTGACAAAAGTTATGAGGCCCGCAAAAAGGGTGGTTTAATCGGCGTAAAGTTTGAAAAATTACAAGTCTGTGTGCTATTTGCGAACTCTTTTGCGGGACGTCTAGTGCGTTTACCATGAAGTACATATACATGTTACTTACATCGATTTAAAGACAATTTCAAGGCCTTATCGGCGATTGTTTTACATTTGATATATCATGTCTGTGAAAAAAGTTATGAGGCCCGCAAAAAGGGTGGTTTAATCGGCGTAAAGTTTGAAAAATTACAAGTCTGTGTGCTATTTGCGAACTCTTTTGCGGGACGTCTAGTGCGTTTACCATGAAGTACATATACATGTTACTTACATCGATTTAAAGACAATTTCAAGGCCTTATCGGCGATTGTTTTACATTTGATATATCATGTCTGTGAAAAAAGTTATGAGGCCCGCAAAAAGGGTGGTTTAATCGGCGTAAAGTTTGAAAAATTACAAGTCTGTGTGCTATTTGCGAACTCTTTTGCGGGACGTCTAGTGCGTTTACCATGAAGTACATATACATGTTACTTACATCATTTTAAAGACAATTTCAAGGCCTTTTTGGCGATTGTTTTACATTTGATATATCATGTCTGTGAAATAAGTTATGAGGCCCGCAAAAAGGGTGGTTAAATCGGCGAAAAGTTTGAAAAACTACAAGTCCGTATGCGCGCGCTTCACTTTGCACGTTCTTACGGGGCTTCTCTCGTGCTTACCCCTTTGCGCATACATTTCAACATGGTCTCGAATTAAAGACAATTTTTTAACCTACAAAATGAAGTAAAATAAACTGAAATGCCGAATGTCGCAAAGGGGCTACAAGGCCCGATACATCGGCAATTATGTAAGATAATCGCTTCCGAAAATGACAAAGTCTGTCTCCTAACCTAACTTTGCAGGTTTCTCCTGTGCATATAACTAAAGTATACGTTTGTGTAGAATATATTTATGTAAGAGAATGTCCCCGAAGTTGCGCACACACAAATGGACACACTGCAGCTTCCGCTTCCAGTCTTATGTCGCTATGTCTAACTTTGGACTTGCACATATGAAACGACTTTTACTTTGCACCTAATTGTATAGATATTTATTGTCTTTATTTCTACCGTAACATACGTTTAGTTTGCAATATAATATACATATATTTTATGTTTGAAAGAAGCTGGACTTAGAAAAATTCGGGCCGAAATCGCCGATTTCCGAGAGGTGGAATTAAAAACAAGTTCCTGCCCTGGAACTTAGAAAAAAAAAACAGAAAATAAAAAAGGGAAACCGACCACAGTGACCAACCGAGAACGTGTCCGTCGCTTAGGTCTTACCGACTCGCATCGGCATCGACTGCGGACAAATCCACGGGTCACAGGATAAGTCTCAATAGATCGCAGTGTGGTGGCTGCTCTACTACGCACAACACCCAGACCGAAAAACGGGTCGTCTACCAGCGATTTCACGCCCGCACCTTGCTTTTGAAGAGTTAGCTCTTCTACCCGCCGCCCGGAAATAACGGAACGACATAATGGTAGTCTGCCGTGGCTTTACACTCGCACTTGCGTGCTTATATTCAGCCTCAACAACGCGCGAGCGCAAGATATCGTCGCGACTCTGGACGGGATTCTGACTTAGAGGCGTTCAGTCATAAGCCCGCAGAGGGTAGCTTCGCACCATTGGCACCTCCACCAAGCACATGAACCAACTGTCTGAACCTGCGGTTCCTCTCGTACTGAGCAGGATTACCATTGCAACGACCAACTCAACGTCATCGGTAGGGTAAAACTAACCTGTCTCACGACGGTCTAAACCCAGCTCACGTTCCCTATTAGTGGGTGAACAATCCAACGCTTGGCGAATTCTGCTTCGCAATGATAGGAAGAGCCGACATCGAAGGATCAAAAAGCAACGTCGCTATGAACGCTTGGCTGCCACAAGCCAGTTATCCCTGTGGTAACTTTTCTGACACCTCTTGCTTAAAACTCGTAAAGTGCGACAATAAATTGCCATATTGTCTCAAAAGGATCGTTAGGCCACGCTTTCACGGTCTGTAATCGTACTGAAAATCAAAATCAAGCGAGCTTTTGCCCTTATGCTCTACGTGAGGTTTCCGTCCTCACTGAGCTCGCCTTAGGACACCTGCGTTACCGTTTGACAGATGTACCGCCCCAGTCAAACTTCCCGCCAGGCACTGTCTTCAGAGCGGGTCGCCCAGCCGCCGAAACGGCCGGACTTAAAGCCAGAAACTGGACCCGCGAAGGCCCCGTCTCCCGCTTCACTGAATAAGTAAAGAAACGATGAAAGTAGTGGTATTTCAATTGCGTACATTGCTGCACTCCCACCTATGCTACACCTTTCATGTCGCTTCACAATGCCTAACTGAAGTCAAGCTCAAC
>CAKAJN010000210.1:0-25346 GCA_916613615.1 Steromphala cineraria
CAGATATGAATTTCGTGGCAATCTCCAGACTTTGCCTTATGCCAAGGTTAAAGAGTTTTAAAAACAAACCATCAAGCCAGACTCGATCAAATGCCTTTTCGTTGTCCAAAAAAATACAAAACACTGGGGATCTCCTCTCTGTAAAATACGATATGGTCTCTATCAAGGTTAATGCAGCTGTATCAGCACCAAGATCCTTTCGAAAACCAAACTGGAGGTGATGAGGAAAACTAATTTGCTTAAGTGAAACCCACTTCTCGATTCTAGTTAAAATGAGACGCTCAAAGAGTTTGCCTATGGCCGATGTAAGGGTTATCCCACGATAATTGGAGGGGTCAGATTTATTTTTCCCTTTCCCTTTGTGTATTGGTATGATATGCCCTATATTATAAATCTCAGGGATATACTCATACTTTAAGATGTTATTAAATAACACACACAACTGGAATGTAAGTGACCTTTCAGCAAATTTCAAGTGCTCATTACAAAGACAATCAGGACCTGGGGATTTGCCACTTTTAAGTCGTCTTAATGAGAGAATGAGTTCATCTTGCACAAAAGGAACATCCAAAATATCTTGGAAAATATCTTGCTTTTCATAAATAATCGAGGCAATCTCCTCAGAAACATCTCTTTCAAAATCATGAACACTGCTGTCCGATTCAGAGGGTGTAGCTAGATAACCAAAATAAGTGCCAAATGTATTACAGATATCTTGAGAAGTACTGCTGATTTCAGATCCGAAAGTTAGGGTTTTAATATGACCCTTTTTGTTTTTTAAACGTTTTTAATCATTTATGTCCAATTCAGCAGCATTATAAACTTCTCTTAATTTATCATTTTCCGAGTTTTTCTTGGATTTTCTAAACATTCTTCTGAATACAGACTTTGATCTTTTATATTGAACATATGATACATCGTCTTTTGAGCGCGGCTTGCCTTTTTCTACCCAAGTCTTACGTTTGCTACGCATATCAACATGAAGGGGTTTGATATTGTCTCTTTTCCAGCCAGGGTTAAGATATGAGCGAAACGAAGTACATGGAATGTATGTAGCACCTACCAATAGAAGAGACTGGGTAATATAGTTATTATGTGCTTCAATACAGTCACTAGCACATGGATAGTTCTCAGGGGTAAAGTCCACATCACGGAAACAGCTCTCAGTCTCATACCGGTAGAGGGCCTGTTCATCACAGCTTGCTTTACGCCACTTCAGTCTGTATCCACTAGAATGAGAGGATTCTGATAGAATGCTGAAGGTCATCATCACGGGTAGGTGGTCCGACACTGCGAATGGAGCGTTGGTATCTATACAGTGGATTAGCACACTGCTCGTAGAGTCCACTCTGATAAATATGTAGTCAATCAAGGATTTAACAGATCTACTCTTGTTGCTGTAGGAGTAGGTTGTGTTATCCAGTAGGGGTATAACAGAAGACAGGTTCCTCTCGTTTACAGCACGCCACAGATGTCTAGCACGCAGTTTCAATGCATTTCCCTGTCGTATATCCGCATTAAAATCTCCCATTATCATAGTGTTACCATTCCGAGAATATATGTCATAAAGTGTCAAGACATCGTTTAGGGTTTCAACATAAACACTATCTGGAACATTGGACGAAGGGAGGTGGGTACCAAGTAGGAAAAGACTTTGTGAAGCAAGCTTTATTTCAACAGCTATTATCCTATCACTTGGTGTGTCAAGCTGCCGCATAAATGTCCTCATGGTCGAACGTATGAAGAAGCCGACTCCGCCAGAACCACGTTGATTACAGTCATATTGTTTCGAGCATTTTGAGAACACATTGAAGTCACTGTTTATAGAATCAAGGAAGTGTTTGTTATATGATTGGAGCCAATGTTCGCATATAAATATAATATCACATCTTTTCAGTTGCTCTGCGAGATAGTTTGTTCCGTACATAACTCCTCTCACATTCCATGTGGCTAATTGGAAAGTCATGAGAAGTGATATTACTTGTAATAAGAGTGGGACATTCAATACAATCATGATGACTTATAATGGTTTCCATACCATTCTTTGCTTGGGACCCATTCTCTACACATGACTCCAACTGGCCAGAACTTGTTATCCTGTGCTATCTTTTTGGCATCATTTTCGGACGTGTTGATTCGGATCGTGTAGGTGGGGTTATCTCCCTTCCAGTGTTTAAGAAGCTGGCAGTGGGTGACGTTAACACCTCGTTGGTGAGCATAGTCACATATGGCATCTTGTACTGTTTCGAATTGTTCATCTGCACTAACATATGACAAGACTATTCTCTTGGTCTTCACCTTCACTGAGCCCCGAAAAGCTCTCTTCCAGTGTGTATCAAAGACCACATGACGTTGCGTAACCGCTTGTGTTCTCTCCTGATTAACTGTCATAGGTTTCCTTTGTGTTTTTCCACCTTTGTAATCTGCCTTTGCTTGAGCTGGAGATGTCTCGCTTGGTTGTGCATCTCTGGTTGGAGAAACAATAGGCCAATCAGCTTGTAAAGCAGAGTGGAGGCTTGCGGTAGGGCTAGCTGGTGATTGAACTATTGATGCATATGAGAGAGAGAGAGAGAGAGAGATACAGAAAGAGAGAGGGAGGGAGAGAGAGAGAGAGAGAGAGATAGAGAGAGAGAGAGACAGAGAGAGAGAGAGCGAGAGACAGAGAGAGAGGGAGGGAGGGAGGGAGAGAGAGGGAGGAGGGAGAGAGAGAGAGAGAGAGAGAGAGAGAGAGAGAGAGAGAGAGAGAGAGAGAGAGAGAGAGAGAGAGAGAGGAGAGAGAGAGAGAGAGAGAGAGAGAGAGAGAGAAGAGAGAAATTGTTTATTTTTGTCTCATCCCTTACATTCAAAAATATTTCAATATTGCATACATTAAAAATGTAAAAGCCGCCAAAAAGGCTACAAGAGACAATACATTAGGATCACATATAACACTGTAATACATATAAATGAAGAGGAAAAAATAAAATTAAATTAAAAAATAAATAAAAAGACACCCACACACACACCTCACAATAATCCATATCAATACATATTTACAAACATACAGGCTTACGAGCATACATACATCCATTAATACATGCATACAGTACATACCTACACACACCCATACGTTAGTACATTAATGTGTTAGAACATACATGTTGGACTTGGCTTGTCTGGGTATAGTTTCCCAATCTCTGACACATTAATCTTAGTCCTAGTGTTCATACAGTCTATTTTCCCATCAATTTTTGAAGCTTTTTTGTTAATAGCTAAGAGTTCATCAGAGATTGTTGTTTCCAATGATAAGATGTGTTTCTCTTTCCGTAAAAGTTCACCTCTCAATAAATTGTTCTCTGACGTTACAATATCCAACTGAGTAGATAAGTGATGGTTTTCGTCTGACTGACGTTTTATTTCATCATTTTTATTTTCCCATGAAGTAATTTGTTCGAGCATGTCCGATCTGTATTTCTCATAAAACGTCTCGAGAGTGGACTGTAAAAACTCAACTTTGTTCACAGTTTCTTCATGCATCTTTAACATTCTTGTGAAAATCAGAGATAACACATCTTTACTCTCTTCCGATCTTGCGTTATAGTTCACTTCCTCGTTTATTCTTGTGGGGGCTTTGCTTTCTCTCAATTTATGTCTACTCAAAACTTCATTTTGAAGAACATGTGCACTCACCGATCCCTGAACAAAACTGAAAAGATGATAGACATCTGCAGCATACTTCTGTATGACAGTTTTTCCTCCCTCAGTCCTGTTGACCCGTTTTATCAAAGTGCCCTCTGGGAATTGGACACAATTCTCCTTCGAAATATCATACAGGAATTGTCTGACTGCATTTAATCCGTCTTTATCTTCTTTATAAGTTTCCACAAGTTTCCTCTCGGCTGTAAGTCTATCACATCCACCTATTAGATCATCAAGGTCTTTGAACATTTCATGATCTCTCACGTCCGTTGGCTGTGTATGTAGACGGTATCCGACTCATTCATCTTGACACATACCTTGTTAAAGGTTTAAAATCAAAAAGTAAGTCAAACTGGCTATACAGATATGTCCAAATAGCAAGGTTTAATGTCACTAACTGGTATATGTGACATGACACTTGTACTCCAGTAGACCTCAGTAGACTCAATATAAAGGGGTGTGAGAGACCCACAAAAACACGTCCGTCCAGCTCGCTGGTCAAGCTACTACTACCCGGTGTTTCCATGTGATGTCCATGAAACTATCGTCCTTGTCACTGGATAGGTACGGGTTAGGGACAACCACATGGACAACAGGCCGCTCTCTGAAATGTAATCGAATGAAATCTGTTCTGAAGAGATAATTTTCATATAAAAATCTATCCCCAGCAATGATGTATATAAACCTCGCTTTTCTTTAGGGGAATCCCCTCGTTAATCATGCGCGCTGATTGGTTAATAATACATCCACAACTTTTGACATATATTGTATTGGGCGAGACTGTAATAAATAATATCGCTCTCTCTCTCTCTATATATATATATATATATATATAACGTTTTAGTTTTGTAAGAGTATTTTCATTTTAATATCCAAACGTATGCGCTTGCCAAGACATTGTAAGTTTTCAAGTTTCGCTAATGACTGGAGTATTGACAAAGCGTCATGAAAACTTACTCAGTGAAACAATGCTAAGGATTTTCTAATTCTGATAATATTTTTTTTAATTATGCTATTTTATACAATCTCAATTGATGTCTGAATTACATGACAACGGTAAAGTGTTTTTAAAAGGAAATTGTATACAAACAGTATTGTCTGTATATCATGAACGCATTCTAGCTTGTTTAGTTAGAGTCCTCTTTGTTTAAATCACAACAAAATGTTATATATCTGTTTATATCGGAGTGGTATAACCATAAGAATTTTGCTTGTGGTTTAAAACATATTTATTTCAAATAAGAATTGTATTGGTAAACAAGCTTAAAGCTGATGTCAAAACCGCTCCAAAAACAAGATAAGGAACATGTCATGGTTTATTTACAAAATATTTGTATTTGGCTATTGTTTGTTTAACAATTTCAAATTAGGAAATAAACATGTTTCAATTTAGTTCAATTTATAAAACACTTAATTCTATTAACAAGTTGTGATACAAATGTTTTTGAAAAGTTTGTTTAAAAAGTTATCAAATAGAAGAATAATTTCTGTCTAGTGTAAAATATGAAGATAGTCAATTATTAAAATCAAAAAAAATTCAAATACCATTCAACTTCATTGGATAGTCTATACTAAGAAAGGACACGGGAATTTTCTATTAAGCAACGTATACTATTAGCTACAAATGATTGGCGAAACCTGCGTCTATACGGTAGTGAAGAGTTACAGTGTGGGTTAAATCATTATTCAATTAATTTGGTTTCATCTAGCTGATGCTGTAGACAACTTCAAAATGAGGCATACCAAATAATTAACATCTGAAAACCTACATGTTGACATTCAAACGTTTCCCTTAGCTTTTGAATTTTCACAATTTCTTGTGTTTGTGTTCAGATTTATGAATCGTGAATAAGAGTGAATACTCAAATAAGCGCTGTACAGCCCGTTCGCCAATTGTTTGAAATAAAACATAGTTTAAGCCAATCACTTTCAAAAAACGTTGCTGCTCATAATAACTGCCGAGACAACTAATAGGTAGGAAAGGTAAGGGGTTTGGAAATTGAAACAGTTTTCTCATCTATTCATTTTGTTTTGTGATTTTTCATGGTTAAAGAACATCGTTTTGAATATGTGTGATACACTGAACAGCCTGAAATAACACTTGATATAACGGTGTACTGTCATTTGATGTTGTGTATTATGGAGCCGGATGTTACAGATAAAACAGGTGTGAGGTGTCAGTTTATTGACGTCCAGTGACTCTAGTCATGTGTCGTAACAGGTCATATAAATGCCGGGTCACTGTTTGATGGCGCCGTCTGGTTGAGTGGACAATGGATACACATACAAGACACATACAAGACAATTGCACCTAATAATGCTGTTATTGGGGATATGGGTTGGACGCCATCTTATATTTTACAGTGGTGTAGCGTAATTAGATTTTACAGGCGTCTTTGCATCATCTCAAATGATAGATTAACAGCTAGGATTTTTATCTGGGGAAATAATCATGCTTTAAATAACAGGAGAAATTGGAATTTCAAAGTTCGCATTAAACTTTTAGATTTAGATATATCCCACTTCGCAAATGTTTCGGTTAATTATCATATTAGGTTTGTTGTCACTGAAGTTAAACGGGTAATGATGGATAGGTTTATTATTAAGTGGAGACAGGATATATCACAGCCTTTTAGTTCTACGGGTACTGGGGGGAATAAGTTAAGACTTTATTATATGATTGAGGGTGAGATATTCTGTTCTATCAGTGAAATAAACCCTCTATCTGGCTACAGTGGTGATAACCTTTATCGCCACTCTACTGAGTGGTGAGTTTATCACCACTCGAGTGACGTCAAGTTCAAGACTTTGACGTCATGTAACAATGGCCTGACGTCATGAATTCTCATATGACGTCACACTGTTACTGCGGTGACGGGCTCTTCCAAGCGGCCGCTCAACATGAAATTGGCCTTTTTGACGTAATTAGAAGGATTTAATCATATAATAAATAGAATATCTGTCAATTCTTGACAAATACCATGTTTATCTAATCTCGTGAGGTAGACAAGTTAAATATTTTAACTCGTGGCTGCGCCACTCGTGAAAATATAAACTTTCTACCTCACTCGATGAGATAAACATGGTATTAGTCAAGAAAAGACAGATATCCTCTATATATTGTACTTTTAAGACTGATTTTACTGTAGCTCACTACGTAGAACATCCCATCCCCAGGTCGCACAGAAGAGCAGTGGCTCAGTTTAGATGTGGAGTTGCCCCTATTAGAATTGAGACTGGCCGGAATGATGGCACTATTTTAAATGAAAGAGTGTGTCTATATTGTAAAGATGTGACTGAAGATGAGTATCATGTTTTATTGAAATGTCCATTGTATGAGTGTGAAAGATCTATTTTAATGAGAAAATGTCATGCGGAATGTGAGGATTTTATCAATTATACAAGTGACCAAAAGTTAAGATTTTTATTCTCCAGCCCTAATGTATGTTTTATTGCGGCCAAAACCTGCCACTTTATTCTTTCTATACGCAAATCTTATGTATATACATCCTAATTTTAATTATTTATTCTTATAATTTAAATGTTTGTAACTTGTAATTTCATATATCCATGTATATATATTTTTATATATTTATATTGAATCTTTTTGTGCATTTTACCGATTTTAGTCTCTCATAACCCCTATTAGGGGTGGCTCAACTTTTACTGTTTTGTATGTATTGTAAAATGTATATATATTGAGGTGAGACTTAAATAAACAATCTGTCTGTCTGTCTGTCTGTCTGTCTTCATTAATCTTTTAGACACACGTGAAAGGAACCTTAATCTAAATTTAAAAGATGATCATATTAATGTTGCACACAAGTCCCTTCTATAAACTACCATGCAAAAGACAGAACAACACTCCATAATGAAAACGAAACATATACCATTATGATTTTATTTTGATCCATTAGATGGCGCATTACTGCGTGCATTTATGCAAGAAATGCCCATTCGAGATATTGATGAACTCTCCTTTTGCTACTAGCTGTGGCATGTGAATTGTGACTGACTGAAAAAATGGTAATTTTATGTCTGTGGTTGTGATAACCCATGATGCCTAACATTTATTATTTCTTTGTATACAATTGGATTACATTGTCATGATTTATGTTCGCCTATTAACCTTTATTTTCACTTGGTGTAGTTTTTATTTCGTTTGATTCAAATTGAGAGTTATATTTTCAATGGACAGTGTTCATATTGTATTATTTTTCACAAAGGTCATACAGAAAATATTGATAAATAGATTATCATCTGACAATCTTCCACATTTGTCTCACATTTGAAAACTACAATAGCTTTTATCAAACATGACATATCATCTATTATGAAACTTTCCCTCTTAGTATAAGTAATAACCATGCGTTTTATATACTCTATCATTTTAAGGTAAATCATTATGAAGATTATCGAAATCTTCAGTTTGCTAAACAACTCAGACATGTGTGTGTGTTTTGGAGAGTGTTCATAGTTATAAATAGTATTCATATACATATATTCGTAGAATATTAATTTGTTTACACTGATTTGGTGGTTATATCTCATCTTTTAAGGTAAATCATTATGAAAATTATCGAAATCTTCAGTTTGCTAAACAACTCAGACATTTTGGTGTGTTTTTGAGAATGTTCATAGTTACATATAGTATTCATATATATATTCGTAGTATATTAATTTGTTTACACTGATTTGGTGGGTATATCTCATCTTTTTTTAAATGGTTTCCCCCGTAACTACTCGTATTTCGGTATTAATTCTTAAACCCCTTGGAAAGTGTTTACCTTTAAATAGTAGAATGTTGTATGTCTTTGCCGTTTTACATCTGCATAGTCATTTGAACTTGAACACATGTGTAAACTAAATAACTGTCTGTACATATTAAGAACACGATTCGGAATGATATGAATAATCTTACTCATTAACCCTCACGCAGTATCGTTAATGACACCACCTTTACGGCCATGTGGGCCTCAGAGGCCCAGGCACATTCACATGCAACACTGGAACGCTGCCATGGCAAAAGGGTCAATATTATTTACGATGTTATGTATAATATGTCACCTATGTGTCTAATCCTCACAAATCGGTCAGTGATATGTTTATTTGAGACTCATTTGCAGGCTTTTTTGGTAAAACATTATTTGGAAAAAAATGTAAAGAAGAATTCACGCAAGAGTTAACACTAGATCATGTGGTACCTTTGACCACCCACTTGGCAATCATTGTTTCAAATTTTGTTATTCAATTCTAAATGGAACAAGGGTTACCATAATGCATTGACAGAGTGTCAGAAATTAAAACGCTGTCGAAAGTGAAATTGAAACCGAAGTTTCATGATTTACAGTAGTCTGGTATCATAATATTCATTATCGCCACATTGCGCAATATTGGTTCGTTCCTACAGGTCAATTCCCGCAAAAAGGGCTTAAGATGCATGTGTGCATTAAAGAGTTGCCACCAAAACCCATAATCTCTTGCCACAAGGATACAGATTATTCACATCACTGTCATTAAGTTTAAATAAAAGTACCGAGGGTACAGAAGCTCACCTTAAAATGAATGATGTGGTAAAATGGTTTAATTATACATGTAACCATCTTTTATATAATTGATTATGGCTGCCATCATGATTTTTTTATCTTTTAAAATACTAGTCTTCTTTTGGAAACGACTAGAGCTTGAACAAACATTAATACACAAATGATATAATCATGATAAGTTAACAAGCAGTAGGTTTTTGTATAACTTTTTTGTATATCTATGGCTGAATTGGTGACCATCTTGTACTTTTTAATCTTCAAAATGCTACTTTTATGTGGGCATCCGTATTAATTTCGTTATGATATCTTGATTGGTTTAGGTGTATCCATTTAAATGTCATTCATTACTTACAGGATGGTGGCCACTTACTTTTGTTTTGTAGTGAATCATTAATATGATTTCAAGATTATTTCACTGATGGTTATGCTGCATGGGATATTGAGAAGCTCAAAAGTACAAATTTTTCAAGGAAAATGAATGACTGATTGAGAGGAAAGTCATAAACACAGCAATGCATAAGACACATTTATTTTGTTCACATAATATTTACATGTCAAGTGACCATGAGATGTCTTTCATTAAAGTATCAATTTATTTAACACTCATACAGTACTATAATGGTAAACATTTTTGCATTGTCAAATCAAAAGAGAGATATGACAAATCAAATTTCCTTACTTTTCTTACTAAACCCTTTTCGATTTTCATCTGCATATTTATTCCACATCAACTTATCATGTAGATTGCTAAACACAAAGCTTATTGTAGACAAGTTTTGTGTAAGTTGTTATTCTTAGAAAGAACATATCACTGTCATGAGAATACAAGTCCATAACTTTTATTGCATACACATGGGCCATGGCCATATAGCATAATGCTCTACCATATCAATTGGGTCAGGTTGATTATGCAACAGACTAGCAGCTGACACTGTGATGCTAGCAGCCTGCCTTGGGTTGTGTATTAGACAGCATAGTGGAATATCTGAACTCTGGTTGACCCCTTACGTGTGGTATTTAAAGGAATATAAGGGAGATACCATTGTTTAAAATTTAACATGTTTAATGTAATATGGTTTTTGCAGCTAGTTGCCATAAAGATTTTAAACAAATTAATCAATTATGTTTGTCTTTCATCTTAATTTTTTTTAGAAACACTTAAAAATATAGAACAACTTGCACGACAATCTTAAATATTCCATATTTAAGATAATATTATGATAAGTAAGTTCAAATTAGAGAATTTATATGGTGCCAGTGATCACTTGATGAAAGCTTAAAATTTAATAATAATGATGTGTCATCTGCAGCTGAAAAGTCAATATGGCTGCTATTGCGGCCATCTTGGATTCTCAAAACTGAAACGTCTACCTTTCTGTGCGGAATCACTACAGGTATAACATACTACAATATAAAAATGATATCTAGATTGGTTTAGGAGAAATAGTCTTTGTCATGAAATCTAATTGAAAATTCAATATGGCTGCCATGGCGGCCATCTTGGATTCTCAAAACTTAAACGTCTACCTTTCTGTGCGGAATCACCATAGGTATAACATACTACAATTTCAGAATGATATCTGTATTCGTTTAGAAGGAGTAGTCTTTTTCAAGAAATCTAATTGAAAATTCAATATGGCTGTCATGGCGGCCATCTTGGATTCTCAAAACTGAAACGCCTACCTTTCTGTGAGGAATCACCATGGGTATAACATACTACAATTTCAGAATGATATCTGTATTCGTTTAGAAGGAGTAGTCTTTTTCATGAAATCTAATTGAAAATTCAATATGGCTGTCATGGCGGCCATCTTGGATTCTCAAAACTGAAACGTCTACCTTTCTGTGAGGAATCACCATGGGTATAACATACTACAATTTCAGAATGATATCTGTATTCGTTTAGAAGGAGTAGTCTTTTTCATGAAATCTAATTGAAAATTCAATATGGCTGTCATGGCGGCCATCTTGGATTCTCAAAACTGAAACGTCTACCTTTCTGTGAGGAATCACCATGGGTATAACATACTACAATTTCAGAATGATATCTGAATTCGTTTAGGAGGAGTAGTCTTTTTCGTGAAAGTTTACGGACGGACAGACGGACGGACGGACAGACAGACGGACGACGGACGAAGCGCCATGACATAAGCTCACATTTACTTTGTAAAGGTGAGCTAAAAATTAACTTTACGAAAGCGTGTGTACGAATATGGGTATTTGGCCATGAAGGCCAGTTATCGTCCCTGTTTCAGGTGACTCAATCATATGAACTGGCGTTTTACGATCATGGTCTTGAGCTTTAAAACTTCAGGAGAGTTTGGTTTTTCAAAAACTCACAAATTCCTCAATAACAAAAAATAACGTCACTTTGTATAGTTTTCAGTTGGAAAAAGGAAAATGTTGCCACAAGTCAACAGATTCGGTTGAAACAGTGTGATTGGGTTGGATACAATATATGTAGCAATATATGGTTTTGAAGAAGTTGAGGCAAATCACAATTTTGATAACGTCCATGAACGAAACTTGCATCAGAGTATTGACCGACAAAGGTAGTCCTTTTAATCGATATTATTTGAATTTATTTGCAGAACGTCAGATGGCTCATTACACCGCCTTTTTAAGTAAAGAAGTTGTTAATTCCTGTTCAAATACTAGACTCAAAGCCAAATAAAAGATCACTTCTTTGAGAGGCATTTTAGAAGTTGGAATAATGCTGAGGAATATATGGATGACAACTTCTTTGTTCATTGTATGCGACGTTTCGAGACAGATTCTTGTGTCGTTCTCAACAGAAGTTGTCGAGAACGACACAAGAATCTGTGTCGAAACGTCGCATACAATGAACAAAGAAGTTGTCATCCATATATTCCTCGGCAAATAAAAAACCAACGGTATGAATTAAATAAACGTGTACGTCAATGTCACAATACGCCGGAGACACACCAACAACTGGTCATTGCATTGCAAAAAGAGTTTGGTTGAAATGCATAATGGGGTCTCCATCAATTTGTCCATTCATTTCCAAAGTGAAGTCGACCAAGAATTTTTGCAAATGCCATAAATTTTATAAGACTGACTTCAACACCATCTTCTGATTAACAGAATACCGAAACAACCCTAAAACTAATGTTCTTGTTTTGGCTTATTCTTTTACTTTTGACATATAACTTTGACATTGAAATTATGTAACATTTTTGTTTTTTAAGGCGAAGAAATAGATTATCTGAAAAATTACATATGCGTTTCAGTTTTGGGAGATTATATTATTTTTGCTATGTAAGTTTTTTTGGATTTTGGTTTATCTACATCAGGAAGAAATTTAAAGGGGTATTATTTATTAATTATTTTATTTCGATACTGTATATTTTGTACTGAAACAACAGTTTACCCTGGGTCTTTGAGGCCCGACCTTACAGCAAACGTATGTATTTTCTTAAAACGTAAATTAAAAAAGAAATATCTTGTCTACAGTTACGAAATCATACGTAGCCTTAGAAAACATACTAATGGAGGAATACATGAAGTAAAAGTCGCTTATTTCAAATGCGTTGATTCTGGGTAATGTCGAACATGTAACCGGGCCTCAAAGGCCCCACGATACTGCGTGAGGGTTAAACAATATATGGAGTTAAGACAGACAGACAGACAGATTGTTTATTAAAAGTCTCACCTCATATACAGGTAAATAAACATTTTAAGAAATATACAAAATGAGCCATCCTTAAAAGGATTACGAGAGACTATTTACACATAAAAATATACAGAATAAATAAGATATAAATATATATACCATAATAAAAAAAACACATATCAATTATACAGTTGAATGCGTCGTTCTCTTAAAACATCAAAGCAGGTCTTGGCTGTTAAATTACATAATAAAGGACTAGACATTATAAAAGCAAACTAGAATAAGACAATTATCTAACAAACGTGTTGTAAAAGTATGATATAAAGGACAAACTAAAAGAACATGAATTTCATCTTCAACAACATTCAAACAATTAAAACACACTCTCTCATCCACAGACAAATTACTATAACGTCCAGTTTCTATAAGTAAGGGAGCAACACCGCATCTGAACATGGCTAACGCTCTTCTGTGTCCTCTTGGTATGCGTTCTGTAACATAGTGTTCAGCTCCATAGTCAGTCTTATTAAAGGTTCTGTAAACTCGAAGTTTGTTACCTCCCTTGCCATCACGGCTAGTCGTACACTCTATTTTCTCTCTCCAATCTTCAAGACACTTATGTTGTACTGCTTCCTGGACTCGGTGCACAATTTCTTTTGTCCGCAAACCATTTTCGATATCAGCTAATTCAGTCAAGTTCAGTGATGTCAGCTGTAGTTGTACACGTTTAATCCAATTTCGTTTCTTTATTGTCGCCAACTGTTTGGTCCATCTAAAACTCTTGTACGTGAGTCTATCTGGGTTTAAGCTATTTAGTCTACTATACAATCTCATCACAGATCCCCAGAGTTTCACTGGTGACGGCGTCCATCCCATATCACCCATCACCGCAGCATTAGGGGTAGCTTTTCTCACACCCATGAAGAATTTCATTGCTCTGTTCTGGAGAGTTGTTACATATGTAGAATTAGAGGTGCCCCAAATTGCCGCTCCATATTCAACTGTCGACCAGACCATGGTGTCAAAGAGTTTCTTATACGTGGTGTAATGCATACCGCCCATGGACTTGAATTTTGAAATTAAAAGACCAAGTGCTCGACCTGCCGAGCTAGCTACACTCTTAGCCATCCTTGTGTAGTCTAAGTGTTCTGTTATCAAAAGCCCGAGATAACAGTAACTATCCGTTAGTTCTATTGATGTTGGGCCACATTGGAAAGTCGAAGTCGTTCTCGCCACATTAACAGGTCTACAATGCATAACTTTAGATTTATCCGCATTGACAGTCATGGAGTTGTCCTTACACCAGTTATGTAAAATGTCTAAAAGCACTTTTAGGTCCGCTTCATCCTCCGCTAAAAGGACTAGATCGTCTGCATAAGCTAGTACAGCAAGTGTTTCGTTATTAACCTGAAGACTGATGTTGATCATCTAATCATCAGGTCACCAGCAAACGTTTACATCCTTTAAAGGATATTGGGCTTACATATTTTGAAACTTAATTCAAGTTGAAATGAATGAACTTCAGAACTTTAGAAGATCTGAATAATTATTCCAAATCGTTTCTCTAAAACACAATGCCGGTTGATGTACATAAAAACATATAGGCAAAATATGTAAAGAACAGAGTTTAACATAGGGTTATTGATGTTGAAAGATTTCCAAAATAAAAAAATCTACTCAACCTTGTTTACAGACTTTTATTACTTTGAATCAATCAATCAAAATCAATCAAAAGTTTCTTTCCGTCTCACTTGTGTACATACATATATAAATAGAACAATATAAACATTTAAATTATTTAAAACGTACACAACCAATCGCCCAGCGATTTATGAGAGACGATACTAAACAAGCAAAAATCTATCTCAAGATTAAAGGATAAAACTTCATGATTATTAAAATACATCAAGGTAAATGTGTATATACAAAAATTAGCTATATAAAAGCTTATGAAAGCGGGACGGCGTCCAAATTTAAATGAAGTCTCATCGTTATCGAACCTAGCTAATTAATGTAATATGGTTTTTGCAGCTAGTTGCCATAAAGATTTTAAACAAATTAATCAATTATGTTTGTCTTTCATCTTAATTTTTTTTAGAAACACTTAAAAATATAGAACAACTTGCACGACAATCTTAAATATTCCATATTTAAGATAATATTATGATAAGTAAGTTCAAATTAGAGAATTTATATGGTGCCAGTGATCACTTGATGAAAGCTTAAAATTTAATAATAATGATGTGTCATCTGCAGCTGAAAAGTCAATATGGCTGCTATTGCGGCCATCTTGGATTCTCAAAACTGAAACGTCTACCTTTCTGTGCGGAATCACTACAGGTATAACATACTACAATATAAAAATGATATCTAGATTGGTTTAGGAGAAATAGTCTTTGTCATGAAATCTAATTGAAAATTCAATATGGCTGCCATGGCGGCCATCTTGGATTCTCAAAACTTAAACGTCTACCTTTCTGTGCGGAATCACCATAGGTATAACATACTACAATTTCAGAATGATATCTGTATTCGTTTAGAAGGAGTAGTCTTTTTCAAGAAATCTAATTGAAAATTCAATATGGCTGTCATGGCGGCCATCTTGGATTCTCAAAACTGAAACGCCTACCTTTCTGTGAGGAATCACCATGGGTATAACATACTACAATTTCAGAATGATATCTGTATTCGTTTAGAAGGAGTAGTCTTTTTCATGAAATCTAATTGAAAATTCAATATGGCTGTCATGGCGGCCATCTTGGATTCTCAAAACTGAAACGTCTACCTTTCTGTGAGGAATCACCATGGGTATAACATACTACAATTTCAGAATGATATCTGTATTCGTTTAGAAGGAGTAGTCTTTTTCATGAAATCTAATTGAAAATTCAATATGGCTGTCATGGCGGCCATCTTGGATTCTCAAAACTGAAACGTCTACCTTTCTGTGAGGAATCACCATGGGTATAACATACTACAATTTCAGAATGATATCTGAATTCGTTTAGGAGGAGTAGTCTTTTTCGTGAAAGTTTACGGACGGACAGACGGACGGACGGACAGACAGACGGACGACGGACGAAGCGCCATGACATAAGCTCACATTTACTTTGTAAAGGTGAGCTAAAAATTAACTTTACGAAAGCGTGTGTACGAATATGGGTATTTGGCCATGAAGGCCAGTTATCGTCCCTGTTTCAGGTGACTCAATCATATGAACTGGCGTTTTACGATCATGGTCTTGAGCTTTAAAACTTCAGGAGAGTTTGGTTTTTCAAAAACTCACAAATTCCTCAATAACAAAAAATAACGTCACTTTGTATAGTTTTCAGTTGGAAAAAGGAAAATGTTGCCACAAGTCAACAGATTCGGTTGAAACAGTGTGATTGGGTTGGATACAATATATGTAGCAATATATGGTTTTGAAGAAGTTGAGGCAAATCACAATTTTGATAACGTCCATGAACGAAACTTGCATCAGAGTATTGACCGACAAAGGTAGTCCTTTTAATCGATATTATTTGAATTTATTTGCAGAACGTCAGATGGCTCATTACACCGCCTTTTTAAGTAAAGAAGTTGTTAATTCCTGTTCAAATACTAGACTCAAAGCCAAATAAAAGATCACTTCTTTGAGAGGCATTTTAGAAGTTGGAATAATGCTGAGGAATATATGGATGACAACTTCTTTGTTCATTGTATGCGACGTTTCGAGACAGATTCTTGTGTCGTTCTCAACAGAAGTTGTCGAGAACGACACAAGAATCTGTGTCGAAACGTCGCATACAATGAACAAAGAAGTTGTCATCCATATATTCCTCGGCAAATAAAAAACCAACGGTATGAATTAAATAAACGTGTACGTCAATGTCACAATACGCCGGAGACACACCAACAACTGGTCATTGCATTGCAAAAAGAGTTTGGTTGAAATGCATAATGGGGTCTCCATCAATTTGTCCATTCATTTCCAAAGTGAAGTCGACCAAGAATTTTTGCAAATGCCATAAATTTTATAAGACTGACTTCAACACCATCTTCTGATTAACAGAATACCGAAACAACCCTAAAACTAATGTTCTTGTTTTGGCTTATTCTTTTACTTTTGACATATAACTTTGACATTGAAATTATGTAACATTTTTGTTTTTTAAGGCGAAGAAATAGATTATCTGAAAAATTACATATGCGTTTCAGTTTTGGGAGATTATATTATTTTTGCTATGTAAGTTTTTTTGGATTTTGGTTTATCTACATCAGGAAGAAATTTAAAGGGGTATTATTTATTAATTATTTTATTTCGATACTGTATATTTTGTACTGAAACAACAGTTTACCCTGGGTCTTTGAGGCCCGACCTTACAGCAAACGTATGTATTTTCTTAAAACGTAAATTAAAAAAGAAATATCTTGTCTACAGTTACGAAATCATACGTAGCCTTAGAAAACATACTAATGGAGGAATACATGAAGTAAAAGTCGCTTATTTCAAATGCGTTGATTCTGGGTAATGTCGAACATGTAACCGGGCCTCAAAGGCCCCACGATACTGCGTGAGGGTTAAACAATATATGGAGTTAAGACAGACAGACAGACAGATTGTTTATTAAAAGTCTCACCTCATATACAGGTAAATAAACATTTTAAGAAATATACAAAATGAGCCATCCTTAAAAGGATTACGAGAGACTATTTACACATAAAAATATACAGAATAAATAAGATATAAATATATATACCATAATAAAAAAAACACATATCAATTATACAGTTGAATGCGTCGTTCTCTTAAAACATCAAAGCAGGTCTTGGCTGTTAAATTACATAATAAAGGACTAGACATTATAAAAGCAAACTAGAATAAGACAATTATCTAACAAACGTGTTGTAAAAGTATGATATAAAGGACAAACTAAAAGAACATGAATTTCATCTTCAACAACATTCAAACAATTAAAACACACTCTCTCATCCACAGACAAATTACTATAACGTCCAGTTTCTATAAGTAAGGGAGCAACACCGCATCTGAACATGGCTAACGCTCTTCTGTGTCCTCTTGGTATGCGTTCTGTAACATAGTGTTCAGCTCCATAGTCAGTCTTATTAAAGGTTCTGTAAACTCGAAGTTTGTTACCTCCCTTGCCATCACGGCTAGTCGTACACTCTATTTTCTCTCTCCAATCTTCAAGACACTTATGTTGTACTGCTTCCTGGACTCGGTGCACAATTTCTTTTGTCCGCAAACCATTTTCGATATCAGCTAATTCAGTCAAGTTCAGTGATGTCAGCTGTAGTTGTACACGTTTAATCCAATTTCGTTTCTTTATTGTCGCCAACTGTTTGGTCCATCTAAAACTCTTGTACGTGAGTCTATCTGGGTTTAAGCTATTTAGTCTACTATACAATCTCATCACAGATCCCCAGAGTTTCACTGGTGACGGCGTCCATCCCATATCACCCATCACCGCAGCATTAGGGGTAGCTTTTCTCACACCCATGAAGAATTTCATTGCTCTGTTCTGGAGAGTTGTTACATATGTAGAATTAGAGGTGCCCCAAATTGCCGCTCCATATTCAACTGTCGACCAGACCATGGTGTCAAAGAGTTTCTTATACGTGGTGTAATGCATACCGCCCATGGACTTGAATTTTGAAATTAAAAGACCAAGTGCTCGACCTGCCGAGCTAGCTACACTCTTAGCCATCCTTGTGTAGTCTAAGTGTTCTGTTATCAAAAGCCCGAGATAACAGTAACTATCCGTTAGTTCTATTGATGTTGGGCCACATTGGAAAGTCGAAGTCGTTCTCGCCACATTAACAGGTCTACAATGCATAACTTTAGATTTATCCGCATTGACAGTCATGGAGTTGTCCTTACACCAGTTATGTAAAATGTCTAAAAGCACTTTTAGGTCCGCTTCATCCTCCGCTAAAAGGACTAGATCGTCTGCATAAGCTAGTACAGCAAGTGTTTCGTTATTAACCTGAAGACTGATGTTGATCATCTAATCATCAGGTCACCAGCAAACGTTTACATCCTTTAAAGGATATTGGGCTTACATATTTTGAAACTTAATTCAAGTTGAAATGAATGAACTTCAGAACTTTAGAAGATCTGAATAATTATTCCAAATCGTTTCTCTAAAACACAATGCCGGTTGATGTACATAAAAACATATAGGCAAAATATGTAAAGAACAGAGTTTAACATAGGGTTATTGATGTTGAAAGATTTCCAAAATAAAAAAATCTACTCAACCTTGTTTACAGACTTTTATTACTTTGAATCAATCAATCAAAATCAATCAAAAGTTTCTTTCCGTCTCACTTGTGTACATACATATATAAATAGAACAATATAAACATTTAAATTATTTAAAACGTACACAACCAATCGTCCAGCGATTTATGAGAGACGATACTAAACAAGCAAAAATCTATCTCAAGATTAAAGGATAAAACTTCATGATTATTAAAATACATCAAGGTAAATGTGTATATACAAAAATTAGCTATATAAAAGCTTATGAAAGCGGGACGGCGTCCAAATTTAAATGAAGTCTCATCGTTATCGAACCTAGCTAATTAGCCTCTCCTAACGAACCAAGCTACTCTTCGCTGGCAAGGGGTTATATAGGGTTCGCTAACGGTATGGGTTCTTAAGTGGTTCATAATTTCTCTATATGCGAAGCATCTTCCTATCTCTTTAATGTTCGTTAAAGAACGAAATGTCAACAAACATGTTATTTAGGTAGTTTTAATTTTTTGGCCCCGTCCCTTTTTAATCTGTCAGTCTGATGAGAAATAATTTCTGTGGCCGCAATGTCAAATTCAAAGCAAATAGTTGCATGAGCAAATGGACATGATTCGTCACTGATATCATTCCACAAGAGGAAAACATTTTAATAACCACGAGATTTACTTCAGGCATCATCCAATAACAATTATCTCGTCATTTTGCTTGAATGACTAATAAACAGAAGAGGACTTTATTACATTCTAAACAAGGTTTGAGACAAAAATGATATAACATAACATACTATTAATGGATAGAACAAAAGCGTCTACATTTCGCATTATCGTTTTGAAAACATTACCAAACTTATTCATTAGCAAATATTTTCACGAAAATACGAAAATGATATTGTTGTATGAACGTCGATAGTAAATATAACAGCATTTCATAAATAAAATATGAATAATTATAAATCTAATTAAAAAGATACTAAATTGTATAAAATAATTAACATTATTTTTCAGACATAGATATCCCTTAGCACCTTCATTAGAGTAAATTAAGTGTTCATGTGTTCTTATTAACAATCGTGTTATGTAATGAATCAACCATACATAGCAATAAAGCACAGCTGTCATCAGAAAAGAATAATCACTTACATGGTTTATTACACCTCAAAGGATGTTGCACACCACTTGTTCGGTCTGTTATAAAGAAGGAATGCTATCTTCAATCAACTTGAGTGACTGCAGTTAACGAGCTTGAATAAACAAAGTATACACATTGGTCTTACCGATCATGAAAAGTTAATCCACTCATCACATACTAAACCGTTAGAGATTTTAGTAGATCTATGTTTTTGTTCTCTAACTGTGCCCTAGTTTATTAATAATTTTTTAGTTTTTACCATTAAACACTATTAAAGCCCAGGCAGCGTCTGTACAGTTGAAGTAATTGATCCAAATGCAAAATAGCGAAGTCAGAATATCCTCGTGTTCATATTCTAATTTACCAAATGAACAATTACAACTTTAATATATAGTTAACTTTCCCTTTCACCTTAAACGCTAGATTCACTGTTCCTGTTGAACATCAAGTTCAATCCCTTTTCAGCATATTTTTATGTGTCACAATCGTAGATGTTTGACAAAAAACTAAAATATAATGATATGAATTTTATATCATATTAATTAAAATGATATCTAAGATTTGTTTTACTTGCAATATGTATTTTATAAAGTAGAAGAAAAATTGATAGAAAAGAAGAAATCTAGATATAATATGTTTCTAAATATCAACTCATTCTATATTGAAATATTCAATTTTCAAAGAAATAAGAAGCAAGTACATGTACATCCAAACTACCGGTATCTGAGAATAAGAACATGTTACTTGCAGAATGGTTTGCTGTTCAGATATATAACTTGAACCCGTCACGTAACACGGACAAACTCTGTTCAGCAAACGTTTCATAAAGGCCTTTATTTTTTTTCAGAGATGCTTTATGTTAGTATCCCCTTGTGTATAATTTTTTTTAAATGACGATTGCAACGGATTTACTTAAATAATTGAGTATTATTAATTTAAGTAAGCAATTGTTAATCGGGTAACAAAGCGGTATAAAGTGTAGTTCAATGAAGCTTAAATGATGTACAAACTCACACTTCGGCATAAAACAACTTATAAAATTATCATATCGAAGTGGCAAAGGAAACATGTCCAATGATTATTTGTCTTCGTACGTAGTGTTTAGCATAGACGCAATATACACCATGAAGACTCTGGAGTGTATGTATAAAATGCACAAGCAAAGATAGGAAATTCATAAATGCACGGTCGTTAAAATAATTTAGATGATATAGCAACAATACTGTATCGTTACTTTTCAAGGAGTGATCAGTTATCGGTTGTCATAAAAATGATAGGAAGCTGGAATGACGTTCATGGGAGTACCATGCGTTTTTAAAACAAATTCTTAAGAAAATATGTATATCGATCAGTTGCAATACAACATTAATTGATTAATAATTGATTTTGATCAGATTTTCTTTGGACTTTCTATATCTTACAAATCTTAATAAAGTCCCATCCCAAGACAATATGATATAATCAACATATATAAACATTTAAAGTTTACATATAAAAAGAACATAAAGACTATATAATCCATTGTTGTCAAAAATTATATCAGGACAGTTAAACAAAATCTCTCGGCAATCATTTGTTTTTATTGAAAGACGGTATGTTTGTTTTATGGGACGGTTCTAGCGGAGTATTTATTGTAGAAACGAAATTCCAGGGGACATTAAACATTGCCAAATCTGAGCCTTCAGGAACATCTTTCAACTGAACATGTATTAATAACGTTTAACATAAAACGTATAAAATGGAATGACCCCTCCAATTTCCTTTAACAAAATCATCCAATAGAACTGTCTTCTGTCATTGTGTCGGTGTATACAGTCCCTCTCACAAAACAAAAGGATTGTCTCCTTATTCTTCTGCTATGAGACAGTTTGATTATCAGAAGGCAATTCCAAATATTGGGACACACAAAAATCAAACAAGACAATGACGCTACTCAGAGATTAACTATTAGTCATTAACTGCCATAACCTAATTTGAAATTAAATAACGTATGTGGCAATATTGAGTCAATTGAGTGCACAAGTGTTAAAAAACAGAACATCTAAATTGGTTGACATTGCATTATCTCGGTATCAAAACATGTCCGATAGCCTTCAAATACACCACAAATACAATGCTTATCAAACGTTTCCTTAACATAAAACACAAATACAAGCATGACTACATGTCACATACGCACAACAGGACTGAAGATTATATTGTCAAAACTTATATTGTCAAACAATATTGAATTAAACATGATAATCTCAAATATTAACAAAATGTAAAAGATGATATTTGCAAATATTAATTACAGATTAAAGATGATATTTACAAATATTTACAACTATTTACAACTATTTACAAAGAATAAAAGATGATATTTACAAAATAATAAATATCTAATAAAGGTAATAAATATCTTCATTTCACCCAGTGGGAGATATGCTTCGTAGAAAGGACTTTGTTATATATCACTGTTTAGTCATGTTTCCATGAAAACCACAAAAATAAAAAAACATTAAATTTTGTTGGTCTAACCTTCAAAAGGCACATCTAGGAATCATGATTGGTAAGTGTATGAAGTTTGGTTGAAGCTAGCATGTAGGCCTTTAGGATATATCCAGTGCTCATCCCCATTTCCAATATATGTCGTCATTGGAGAAAATGATATTTATTTTAATTAACGAGAAACATGTAGGCCCGTAAGTTCGAAGCTAGTTTTAAGGTGGTTTAAGCTAGTCCGGGTTTAATTTCAAAGTTAAACCACGATTGGTAAGTTCGAAGCTGGTTTGCCCTAAACCTGGTCTAAAATAGCCTGAACCACCTTGATTTTAGAGCAAAATTTAAACCAGCTAGGGGGCTAGTTTAACATGACTTTCCCCCCTTGTTGATGATGTGTTACCAACTATTATTGTGAATAGAATACGGATTATGCAAATTAATGTATATATTAAAATATGTTTTACCTTCTGTGACATTCCACTACCTCTTCCCCTTAAATCCACAATATTTTGGAATTCTATCTGTGTTACAAGAGCAATCAAAAGATCAGAATATTTATCTTTATATCACCCATGAAAAGACTGACCAAAAAACAGTAAAAAGGTGAGCGTGGCTCACCAATACCCCCGACCGTGCATCCCTGACCAACTAAATTACTGCTTACCTCTCAAAACTTAGACATCCCATTATCCAGACCCTCACCTCACCCTCGTGTCTTCTGATATCAAATGTACCAACACTCGTTGATAAAAGTAAACTATCCTCGGCAAGCCTCAGATATTTGTTACTTTTATCAACTTGTGTTGATATATTTGATATCAGAAGACACTTGGGTGAGATTCTCTAAATATCAACTGTATATAGGCCTATATAATTTTGCTTTTATAATGATATTCATGTGTGTGTGCTGATGCGTGCGTATGCTTGTGCGTGTGCGCATGCGTGCGCGTTTGAATGTGTGTGAATGTATGCGTGTTTGAATGTGCGTGTGTGTGTGCATGCGTGTGTGTGGATATTTAATTGTTAATGTTTGAATTATGCTCGTGTCTCATAAGCCTGGATGTTGTTTCTTACATAACTGATTAAAAAAATGTCTTTCAATTGCTGTTATAACAACATGTGACACGTTGATAAAATATATTTCTTCTTATTCCCTACAGTTTGGGAGATATCCTCCAGACAAAGGACTTGGTCATAATGGGATTTTGCACAGTTTTTTTTTACCTTCATGCTACAACATGCAAACAACCAATGATAGGCCTATACACAAACTAACTGGTTTTGATAAAGTTAAGACATGACAAGACGCACTCCCTGAGCAGTAGGCCTATTACACGGATATTTTTGCGCTTGAAAACACGAAGATGAGCCTTCTTTGAATATAATGACGTCATACGCACGAGCAACATTACGTCACAATCCGCTGTAGAACGAGCGGGAAATTCTGCCATACGCGTATAATGCATTAATTTACTTGCCTGATGTGTTTTAAAATATCATCCTCTCAAAATGCATTTAGCGCTGAAAAACAGTTGTATATAAATGTTAGGTAGAAAAATTGACATTGATGCGAAATAAAACAAAAATCATTATTCAGGTCGTGAACTTTGACATGTTTTTCGATTTGTAGGGATTCTCAATAGCCTATGCATGAATCGTCACTGAAATAATAAAGAATGTTTTTTTTTTGTTGCTAAATTCATATGTGTGTCTTTTTTCTAAACGATAACACCATTGTTTTTCTAAACGTTTCATTAACAATACATGTTCATAGATTTTGTTTATAATTCAATGCCTGAATTTGTTTTATAATATTTCCACGACAATTAAAAGGCCTAATTCGGTTTTGATTCATGTCAGCCACAACCAAATTACAAGAACATGAATAAATTGTTAAACAAAGTTTAAAAGTATGCAAATGTGGTCTAGTTTTTCACATTATGTTATAATAAATACAACAACAACACTTTAAAACAGATATTGGACAATTTTTCAACAAACCGTTCGTTTGTGACAGAGATGAGAATGAACATTTGAAGGCCGCTTCACTCAACAAGTCGCCGTTACTGACGGACATTCGTAGTGATTAAAATTGGGTTTTTATCTTCCAAAAGTAATTAAAAAGGGTTCAAATGTATATTTGTTTTTCATATTATGTTATAATGAATACAATGACAACATTTTAAAACAGATATTGGACAATTTTTCAACAAACCGTTCGTTTGTGACAGAGATGAGAATGAACATTTGAAGGCCGCTTCACTCAACAAGTCGCGGTTACTGACGGACATTCGTAGTGATTAAAATTGGGTTTTTATCTTCCAAAAGTAATTAAAAAGGGTTCAAATGTATATTCATTTTTCATGTTAGGTCATAAGAAATACAATGAGTGTATTTTCACGCACATATCTCTTACTTTCTTACACAATCATCATTCCATATTCTTACTGACAGGTCACAAACTAACGACATTCACAAAGTATGTTTTATAACATTCTAATTTTGATCTAACTCTAACTTATTATTATTTACAAATTCACAACATATCCAAACAAGATAAACTAACTATATTCAATCTGACAAGGCCTGCTGAATGAGTTGTATTTTCTGGTCAGTG
>CAKAJN010000211.1:0-25312 GCA_916613615.1 Steromphala cineraria
AAGAAAAGTATTAAAGTTAGAACTTTGTAGAAGTCAAATTCAGAACTACAATGCTTCAGCTACATTGAGTATAAATTTCAGCTCTCTAGTGCAAGTATCTTCAGAGATGAAGTTTCTCAAAGGTGGGTGGGGTCAGAAATGGTTGAAAATGCACTAAAAGCAAGATGGCGGCCAAACCACGTGACCTACGATTTTGCCATGATTTCGTTTTTTGCAGCATTTTTGATTGCGCATCTTTTAAAAAAAGTTTCAAGTCTCTAAGTGCATTTTGAAAAAAAAATCAATGTTAAATTTTCGACTTTGGATTCGAACTGGACCTTTAATGTATGGACCGATTTTGCCCAAAAGCTTATTGTCGCCATTCCACAACAAGGTCTACCAGCCTGTGAAATTTGGCTTCGATAAGCATCAGCCGTTTGGTCTGAATCCTGTTCACAAATTTCCTGGAATAATAATAAAAAAAAAAAAAATAAACACGCCAATAACAATAAGGATTCAGCCTTATGGCTGAATCCTTAAATATAGTTGCAAAGCAACAATGACAGGATTCAGCCGAATATATGAGCTCTTTTGACCATTTGAAGCCTTTTGATGTATTGTTTTAGGTCGAAAATACGATTTCTAGCTGCCACATACTTATTCACAGAGCCAACAAATATATAGTAACACAATGTCAGTATTTCAAACACGGCAAATGTGAAAATAAAGAAGCAAATTTATCAAAGCAAACCAATTTAGATATTATTCTTTTTTCAATTTCCAAAACCAAAGCAAAGCCTAGCACTGTGAGCCGGAGCGTGTAAATGCCCGTGTTTTGCATGCATCTCGCTTTGCAATGTACAACCCTACGGTCTCTCCAATCCATGAATGAACTCATTGACGACTACTTTAGGGAGAAGTGCACAGATATAATCCTTATATTTTCAAATAGAAGAATCTCAGCATAGACATGCTGAAGAGCGGTTCAGATGTTGGAAGAAACGTGCATGAAAAATAATGAAATATTCTTTGTGAGATGTAATCATTTGGTTATTGGTTTGAAGCACATTAGAAAAGGGATGCACTGAGCCTCTCAATTTCGTTTACTATAAAAGTAAACAAAGCTAATAGGCAAGATTCAGAAGCTGCAAACATCATCTTTCCATGCAAATACACTGACATTTTGATTCCTGGCACATTCAGGACATAACAGGGCGTGGAGGCACAGTTATTGAAAAATAGGAGGGGTGCTCTTTCAGACGCGTAATGATACACAAAATCTGCCATATATGGAGACACCTTATAAGGGTTGATACTACGATAGCGTAGTGAAAACCGATCTCCATGTAAATTTCTTACTATCAAAGTTGTGAACCCCCCACCCTTCTTTCGCACTCGTTTCTCTTGAACGGGGTGGCGAAATTTCAAATGATTTATACCATTGCAAAGGGCGAAGAACCAGCTTCAATCCAATGTGTCATTTGTACATTTGAACGAAAAAGTAAAGAAACGGTAAACGAGGCTACATCTGTCTCAAATATCAAGTTTTATCTCGAGATGACTGAGGGTACTTGTCTTTCAGCATTGATATATCCCGAACCAATAAAGATATGTTCATATTCTTTCCACCAGTGTGTAGAGGAGAGAATTGTCTTCATTTGCATATATTATTTGTTTATGAGCAATGGTAAAGAAATGGTGAGCGATGCGACATCCTGTTGCAAATATCAAACTTTATCTCAAGAAATAGATAATTTAGCTTAATACTCGATTACTGTTAATATTTTTATAATGAGGTACTACACAAAGTATTTGTGTCTTTAACAAGCGCATCCATTGATGTATAGTATGTTAACCCTTACGATGCGGCTATATATTTTTGCTCTACTAGCCCACGTGGCGACATTGTTTTGTCCGGAGCGCGTGTGAACGATGTCTTATAATTCGCTTGCCGCTTCTTCATTTCTGTGCGCGCATAGGCAAATGATACATGGAAATAAAGACAATTCTTTTCTCTATAAGTTGATATAAAAATTATAAAATTATCGCTAATGGTTCGTGAGTTATGAGTGCCGCAAGATGCGCGAGTTAATTACAAGTTCAATTAGCGAACGCCGGAGCGCAAGTAGAGCGCGCACCGCTTCTTCATTTCTGTTCGCGCATAGGCAAATGATACATGGAAATAAAGACAATTCTTTTCTCTACAAGTTGATATAAAAATTATAAAATTATCTCTAATGGTTCGTGAGGTATGAGTGCCGCAAGATGCGCGAGTTAATTACATGTTCAATTAGCGAACGCCGGAGCGCAAGTAGAGCGCGCACCGCTTCTTCATTTCTGTTCGCGCATAGGCAAATGATACATGGAAATAAAGACAATTCTTTTCTCTACAAGTTGATATAAAAAATTATAAAATTATCTCTAATGGTTCGTGAGGTATGAGTGCCGCAAGATGCGCGAGTTAATTACATGTTCAATTAGCGAACGCCGGAGCGCAAGTAGAGCGCGCACCGCTTCTTCATTTCTGAGCGCGCATAGACAAATGATACATGGAAAAAAAGACAATTCTTTTCTCTACAAGTTGACATAAAAAATTATAAAAGTATCTCTAATGGTTCGTGAGATATGTCTGTTGTTGATTGATGACTTACGCATTTTGCAAATATACAGTTATCAAATGCATTCAGGATTGACAATATTCAAAGGTCCGTAACTAAATGTAAATGAAGTAACTGAATTTATTGTTAATTTTTAAAAGATAGTGTATTCTTTTGGCTTTCTAATGATATATGGAACAATGATTTGTCTCCTGTCACTGATGAGTAACGACTTTTTTAACATACCTTTATCCTAAGCATTCAAAACGAAAGCAGAATTGACAATATTCAAAGGTCCGTAACTAAATGTAAATGAAGTAACTGAATTTATTGTTAATTTTTAAAAGATAGTGTATTCTTTTGGCTTTCTAATGATATATGGAACAATGATTTGTCTCCTGTCACTGATGAGAAACGACTTTTTTAACATACCTTTATCCTAAGCATTCAAAACGAAAGCAAAATTGACAATATTCAAAGGGCCGTAAACTCAATGTAAAACAAATAAAGGAATTTACTGTCAAATTTTAAAAAAATTTATAGACTTTTGGCTTTCATATGATGTATAGAACAAAGCGTTATCGTACGCCGTTGATTCGCTACAATATTTCTAACATACCCACCAAAACACCACATGTCAAAAATGCAAAGTTTGACCTCTGACCCTGACCGGAAATGACTGTTCGCGAGCGATTTTATTCTTTTATCTTAAAGGGCTTGCCAATGTCTAACTCTCATGCAAAAATCATAAAATTCTATGGTCTGGGTTTTGAGTTATCTGCCCTTGAAGTTTGCGATTTTTACATTTTGGTCAACTTTGAAAAATCACAGCAAGAAAAGTATTAAAGTTAGAACTTTGTAGAAGTCAAATTCAGAACTACAATGCTTCAGCTACATTGAGTATAAATTTCAGCTCTCTAGTGCAAGTATCTTCAGAGATGAAGTTTCTCAAAGGTGGGTGGGGTCAGAAATGGTTGAAAATGCACTAAAAGCAAGATGGCGGCCAAACCACGTGACCTACGATTTTGCCATGATTTCGTTTTTTGCAGCATTTTTGATTGCGCATCTTTTAAAAAAAGTTTCAAGTCTCTAAGTGCATTTTGAAAAAAAAATCAATGTTAAATTTTCGACTTTGGATTCGAACTGGACCTTTAATGTATGGACCGATTTTGCCCAAAAGCTTATTGTCGCCATTCCACAACAAGGTCTACCAGCCTGTGAAATTTGGCTTCGATAGCATCAGCCGTTTGGTCTGAATCCTGTTCACAAATTTCCTGGAATAATAATAAAAAAAAAAAAAATAAACACGCCAATAACAATAAGGATTCAGCCTTATGGCTGAATCCTTAAATATAGTTGCAAAGCAACAATGACAGGATTCAGCCGAATATATGAGCTCTTTTGACCATTTGAAGCCTTTTGATGTATTGTTTTAGGTCGAAAATACGATTTCTAGCTGCCACATACTTATTCACAGAGCCAACAAATATATAGTAACACAATGTCAGTATTTCAAACACGGCAAATGTGAAAATAAAGAAGCAAATTTATCAAAGCAAACCAATTTAGATATTATTCTTTTTTCAATTTCCAAAACCAAAGCAAAGCCTAGCACTGTGAGCCGGAGCGTGTAAATGCCCGTGTTTTGCATGCATCTCGCTTTGCAATGTACAACCCTACGGTCTCTCCAATCCATGAATGAACTCATTGACGACTACTTTAGGGAGAAGTGCACAGATATAATCCTTATATTTTCAAATAGAAGAATCTCAGCATAGACATGCTGAAGAGCGGTTCAGATGTTGGAAGAAACGTGCATGAAAAATAATGAAATATTCTTTGTGAGATGTAATCATTTGGTTATTGGTTTGAAGCACATTAGAAAAGGGATGCACTGAGCCTCTCAATTTCGTTTACTATAAAAGTAAACAAAGCTAATAGGCAAGATTCAGAAGCTGCAAACATCATCTTTCCATGCAAAATACACTGACATTTTGATTCCTGGCACATTCAGGACATAACAGGGCGTGGAGGCACAGTTATTGAAAAATAGGAGGGGTGCTCTTTCAGACGCGTAATGATACACAAAATCTGCCATATATGGAGACACCTTATAAGGGTTGATACTACGATAGCGTAGTGAAAACCGATCTCCATGTAAATTTCTTACTATCAAAGTTGTGAACCCCCACCCTTCTTTCGCACCCCGTTTCTCTTGAACGGGGTGGCGAAATTTCAAATGATTTATACCATTGCAAAGGGCGAAGAACCAGCTTCAATCCAATGTGTCATTTGTACATTTGAACGAAAAAGTAAAGAAACGGTAAACGAGGCTACATCTGTCTCAAATATCAAGTTTTATCTCGAGATGACTGAGGGTACTTGTCTTTCAGCATTGATATATCCCGAACCAATAAAGATATGTTCATATTCTTTCCACCAGTGTGTAGAGGAGAGAATTGTCTTCATTTGCATATATTATTTGTTTATGAGCAATGGTAAAGAAATGGTGAGCGATGCGACATCTGTTGCAAATATCAAACTTTATCTCAAGAAATAGATAATTTAGCTTAATACTCGATTACTGTTAATATTTTTATAATGAGGTACTACACAAAGTATTTGTGTCTTTAACAAGCGCATCCATTGATGTATAGTATGTTAACCCTTACGATGCGGCTATATATTTTTGCTCTACTAGCCCACGTGGCGACATTGTTTTGTCCGGAGCGCGTGTGAACGATGTCTTATAATTCGCTTGCCGCTTCTTCATTTCTGTGCGCGCATAGGCAAATGATACATGGAAATAAAGACAATTCTTTTCTCTATAAGTTGATATAAAAATTATAAAATTATCGCTAATGGTTCGTGAGTTATGAGTGCCGCAAGATGCGCGAGTTAATTACAAGTTCAATTAGCGAACGCCGGAGCGCAAGTAGAGCGCGCACCGCTTCTTCATTTCTGTTCGCGCATAGGCAAATGATACATGGAAATAAAGACAATTCTTTTCTCTACAAGTTGATATAAAAATTATAAAATTATCTCTAATGGTTCGTGAGGTATGAGTGCCGCAAGATGCGCGAGTTAATTACATGTTCAATTAGCGAACGCCGGAGCGCAAGTAGAGCGCGCACCGCTTCTTCATTTCTGTTCGCGCATAGGCAAATGATACATGGAAATAAAGACAATTCTTTTCTCTACAAGTTGATATAAAAATTATAAAATTATCTCTAATGGTTCGTGAGGTATGAGTGCCGCAAGATGCGCGAGTTAATTACATGTTCAATTAGCGAACGCCGGAGCGCAAGTAGAGCGCGCACCGCTTCTTCATTTCTGAGCGCGCATAGACAAATGATACATGGAAAAAAAAGACAATTCTTTTCTCTACAAGTTGACATAAAAATTATAAAAGTATCTCTAATGGTTCGTGAGATATGTCTGTTGTTGATTGATGACTTACGCATTTTGCAAATATACAGTTATCAAATGCATTCAGGATTGACAATATTCAAAGGTCCGTAACTAAATGTAAATGAAGTAACTGAATTTATTGTTAATTTTTAAAAGATAGTGTATTCTTTTGGCTTTCTAATGATATATGGAACAATGATTTGTCTCCTGTCACTGATGAGTAACGACTTTTTTAACATACCTTTATCCTAAGCATTCAAAACGAAAGCAGAATTGACAATATTCAAAGGTCCGTAACTAAATGTAAATGAAGTAACTGAATTTATTGTTAATTTTTAAAAGATAGTGTATTCTTTTGGCTTTCTAATGATATATGGAACAATGATTTGTCTCCTGTCACTGATGAGAAACGACTTTTTTAACATACCTTTATCCTAAGCATTCAAAACGAAAGCAAAATTGACAATATTCAAAGGGCCGTAACTCAATGTAAAACAAATAAAGGAATTTACTGTCAAATTTTAAAAAAATTTATAGACTTTTGGCTTTCATATGATGTATAGAACAAAGCGTTATCGTACGCCGTTGATTCGCTACAATATTTCTAACATACCCACCAAAACACCACATGTCAAAAATGCAAAGTTTGACCTCTGACCCTGACCGGAAATGACTGTTCGCGAGCGATTTTATTCTTTTATCTTAAAGGGCTTGCCAATGTCTAACTCTCATGCAAAAATCATAAAATTCTATGGTCTGGGTTTTGAGTTATCTGCCCTTGAAGTTTGCGATTTTTACCATTTTGGTCAACTTTGAAAAATCACAGCAAGAAAAGTATTAAAGTTAGAACTTTGTAGAAGTCAAATTCAGAACTACAATGCTTCAGCTACATTGAGTATAAATTTCAGCTCTCTAGTGCAAGTATCTTCAGAGATGAAGTTTCTCAAAGGTGGGTGGGGGTCAGAAATGGTTGAAAATGCACTAAAAGCAAGATGGCGGCCAAACCACGTGACCTACGATTTTGCCATGATTTCGTTTTTTGCAGCATTTTTGATTGCGCATCTTTTAAAAAAAAGTTTCAAGTCTCTAAGTGCATTTTGAAAAAAAAATCAATGTTAAATTTTCGACTTTGGATTCGAACTGGACCCTTTAATGTATGGACCGATTTTGCCCAAAAGCTTATTGTCGCCATTCCACAACAAGGTCTACCAGCCTGTGAAATTTGGCTTCGATAGCATCAGCCGTTTGGTCTGAATCCTGTTCACAAATTTCCTGGAATAATAATAAAAAAAAAAAAAATAAACACGCCAATAACAATAAGGATTCAGCCTTATGGCTGAATCCTTAAATATAGTTGCAAAGCAACAATGACAGGATTCAGCCGAATATATGAGCTCTTTTGACCATTTGAAGCCTTTTGATGTATTGTTTTAGGTCGAAAATACGATTTCTAGCTGCCACATACTTATTCACAGAGCCAACAAATATATAGTAACACAATGTCAGTATTTCAAACACGGCAAATGTGAAAATAAAGAAGCAAATTTATCAAAGCAAACCAATTTAGATATTATTCTTTTTTCAATTTCCAAAACCAAAGCAAAGCCTAGCACTGTGAGCCGGAGCGTGTAAATGCCCGTGTTTTGCATGCATCTCGCTTTGCAATGTACAACCCTACGGTCTCTCCAATCCATGAATGAACTCATTGACGACTACTTTAGGGAGAAGTGCACAGATATAATCCTTATATTTTCAAATAGAAGAATCTCAGCATAGACATGCTGAAGAGCGGTTCAGATGTTGGAAGAAACGTGCATGAAAAATAATGAAATATTCTTTGTGAGATGTAATCATTTGGTTATTGGTTTGAAGCACATTAGAAAAGGGATGCACTGAGCCTCTCAATTTCGTTTACTATAAAAGTAAACAAAGCTAATAGGCAAGATTCAGAAGCTGCAAACATCATCTTTCCATGCAAAATACACTGACATTTTGATTCCTGGCACATTCAGGACATAACAGGGCGTGGAGGCACAGTTATTGAAAAATAGGAGGGGTGCTCTTTCAGACGCGTAATGATACACAAAATCTGCCATATATGGAGACACCTTATAAGGGTTGATACTACGATAGCGTAGTGAAAACCGATCTCCATGTAAATTTCTTACTATCAAAGTTGTGAACCCCCACCCTTCTTTCGCACTCGTTTCTCTTGAACGGGGTGGCGAAATTTCAAATGATTTATACCATTGCAAAGGGCGAAGAACCAGCTTCAATCCAATGTGTCATTTGTACATTTGAACGAAAAAGTAAAGAAACGGTAAACGAGGCTACATCTGTCTCAAATATCAAGTTTTATCTCGAGATGACTGAGGGTACTTGTCTTTCAGCATTGATATATCCCGAACCAATAAAGATATGTTCATATTCTTTCCACCAGTGTGTAGAGGAGAGAATTGTCTTCATTTGCATATATTATTTGTTTATGAGCAATGGTAAAGAAATGGTGAGCGATGCGACATCTGTTGCAAATATCAAACTTTATCTCAAGAAATAGATAATTTAGCTTAATACTCGATTACTGTTAATATTTTTATAATGAGGTACTACACAAAGTATTTGTGTCTTTAACAAGCGCATCCATTGATGTATAGTATGTTAACCCTTACGATGCGGCTATATATTTTTGCTCTACTAGCCCACGTGGCGACATTGTTTTGTCCGGAGCGCGTGTGAACGATGTCTTATAATTCGCTTGCCGCTTCTTCATTTCTGTGCGCGCATAGGCAAATGATACATGGAAATAAAGACAATTCTTTTCTCTATAAGTTGATATAAAAATTATAAAATTATCGCTAATGGTTCGTGAGTTATGAGTGCCGCAAGATGCGCGAGTTAATTACAAGTTCAATTAGCGAACGCCGGAGCGCAAGTAGAGCGCGCACCGCTTCTTCATTTCTGTTCGCGCATAGGCAAATGATACATGGAAATAAAGACAATTCTTTTCTCTACAAGTTGATATAAAAATTATAAAATTATCTCTAATGGTTCGTGAGGTATGAGTGCCGCAAGATGCGCGAGTTAATTACATGTTCAATTAGCGAACGCCGGAGCGCAAGTAGAGCGCGCACCGCTTCTTCATTTCTGTTCGCGCATAGGCAAATGATACATGGAAATAAAGACAATTCTTTTCTCTACAAGTTGATATAAAAATTATAAAATTATCTCTAATGGTTCGTGAGGTATGAGTGCCGCAAGATGCGCGAGTTAATTACATGTTCAATTAGCGAACGCCGGAGCGCAAGTAGAGCGCGCACCGCTTCTTCATTTCTGAGCGCGCATAGACAAATGATACATGGAAAAAAAGACAATTCTTTTCTCTACAAGTTGACATAAAAATTATAAAAGTATCTCTAATGGTTCGTGAGATATGTCTGTTGTTGATTGATGACTTACGCATTTTGCAAATATACAGTTATCAAATGCATTCAGGATTGACAATATTCAAAGGTCCGTAACTAAATGTAAATGAAGTAACTGAATTTATTGTTAATTTTTAAAAGATAGTGTATTCTTTTGGCTTTCTAATGATATATGGAACAATGATTTGTCTCCTGTCACTGATGAGTAACGACTTTTTTAACATACCTTTATCCTAAGCATTCAAAACGAAAGCAGAATTGACAATATTCAAAGGTCCGTAACTAAATGTAAATGAAGTAACTGAATTTATTGTTAATTTTTAAAAGATAGTGTATTCTTTTGGCTTTCTAATGATATATGGAACAATGATTTGTCTCCTGTCACTGATGAGAAACGACTTTTTTAACATACCTTTATCCTAAGCATTCAAAACGAAAGCAAAATTGACAATATTCAAAGGGCCGTAACTCAATGTAAAACAAATAAAGGAATTTACTGTCAAATTTTAAAAAAATTTATAGACTTTTGGCTTTCATATGATGTATAGAACAAAGCGTTATCGTACGCCGTTGATTCGCTACAATATTTCTAACATACCCACCAAAACACCACATGTCAAAAATGCAAAGTTTGACCTCTGACCCTGACCGGAAATGACTGTTCGCGAGCGATTTTATTCTTTTATCTTAAAGGGCTTGCCAATGTCTAACTCTCATGCAAAAATCATAAAATTCTATGGTCTGGGTTTTGAGTTATCTGCCCTTGAAGTTTGCGATTTTTACATTTTGGTCAACTTTGAAAAATCACAGCAAGAAAAGTATTAAAGTTAGAACTTTGTAGAAGTCAAATTCAGAACTACAATGCTTCAGCTACATTGAGTATAAATTTCAGCTCTCTAGTGCAAGTATCTTCAGAGATGAAGTTTCTCAAAGGTGGGTGGGGTCAGAAATGGTTGAAAATGCACTAAAAGCAAGATGGCGGCCAAACCACGTGACCTACGATTTTGCCATGATTTCGTTTTTTGCAGCATTTTTGATTGCGCATCTTTTAAAAAAAGTTTCAAGTCTCTAAGTGCATTTTGAAAAAAAAATCAATGTTAAATTTTCGACTTTGGATTCGAACTGGACCTTTAATGTATGGACCGATTTTGCCCAAAAGCTTATTGTCGCCATTCCACAACAAGGTCTACCAGCCTGTGAAATTTGGCTTCGATAGCATCAGCCGTTTGGTCTGAATCCTGTTCACAAATTTCCTGGAATAATAATAAAAAAAAAAAAAATAAACACGCCAATAACAATAAGGATTCAGCCTTATGGCTGAATCCTTAAATATAGTTGCAAAGCAACAATGACAGGATTCAGCCGAATATATGAGCTCTTTTGACCATTTGAAGCCTTTTGATGTATTGTTTTAGGTCGAAAATACGATTTCTAGCTGCCACATACTTATTCACAGAGCCAACAAATATATAGTAACACAATGTCAGTATTTCAAACACGGCAAATGTGAAAATAAAGAAGCAAATTTATCAAAGCAAACCAATTTAGATATTATTCTTTTTTCAATTTCCAAAACCAAAGCAAAGCCTAGCACTGTGAGCCGGAGCGTGTAAATGCCCGTGTTTTGCATGCATCTCGCTTTGCAATGTACAACCCTACGGTCTCTCCAATCCATGAATGAACTCATTGACGACTACTTTAGGGAGAAGTGCACAGATATAATCCTTATATTTTCAAATAGAAGAATCTCAGCATAGACATGCTGAAGAGCGGTTCAGATGTTGGAAGAAACGTGCATGAAAAATAATGAAATATTCTTTGTGAGATGTAATCATTTGGTTATTGGTTTGAAGCACATTAGAAAAGGGATGCACTGAGCCTCTCAATTTCGTTTACTATAAAAGTAAACAAAGCTAATAGGCAAGATTCAGAAGCTGCAAACATCATCTTTCCATGCAAAATACACTGACATTTTGATTCCTGGCACATTCAGGACATAACAGGGCGTGGAGGCACAGTTATTGAAAAATAGGAGGGGTGCTCTTTCAGACGCGTAATGATACACAAAATCTGCCATATATGGAGACACCTTATAAGGGTTGATACTACGATAGCGTAGTGAAAACCGATCTCCATGTAAATTTCTTACTATCAAAGTTGTGAACCCCCACCCTTCTTTCGCACTCGTTTCTCTTGAACGGGGTGGCGAAATTTCAAATGATTTATACCATTGCAAAGGGCGAAGAACCAGCTTCAATCCAATGTGTCATTTGTACATTTGAACGAAAAAGTAAAGAAACGGTAAACGAGGCTACATCTGTCTCAAATATCAAGTTTTATCTCGAGATGACTGAGGGTACTTGTCTTTCAGCATTGATATATCCCGAACCAATAAAGATATGTTCATATTCTTTCCACCAGTGTGTAGAGGAGAGAATTGTCTTCATTTGCATATATTATTTGTTTATGAGCAATGGTAAAGAAATGGTGAGCGATGCGACATCTGTTGCAAATATCAAACTTTATCTCAAGAAATAGATAATTTAGCTTAATACTCGATTACTGTTAATATTTTTATAATGAGGTACTACACAAAGTATTTGTGTCTTTAACAAGCGCATCCATTGATGTATAGTATGTTAACCCTTACGATGCGGCTATATATTTTTGCTCTACTAGCCCACGTGGCGACATTGTTTTGTCCGGAGCGCGTGTGAACGATGTCTTATAATTCGCTTGCCGCTTCTTCATTTCTGTGCGCGCATAGGCAAATGATACATGGAAATAAAGACAATTCTTTTCTCTATAAGTTGATATAAAAATTATAAAATTATCGCTAATGGTTCGTGAGTTATGAGTGCCGCAAGATGCGCGAGTTAATTACAAGTTCAATTAGCGAACGCCGGAGCGCAAGTAGAGCGCGCACCGCTTCTTCATTTCTGTTCGCGCATAGGCAAATGATACATGGAAATAAAGACAATTCTTTTCTCTACAAGTTGATATAAAAATTATAAAATTATCTCTAATGGTTCGTGAGGTATGAGTGCCGCAAGATGCGCGAGTTAATTACATGTTCAATTAGCGAACGCCGGAGCGCAAGTAGAGCGCGCACCGCTTCTTCATTTCTGTTCGCGCATAGGCAAATGATACATGGAAATAAAGACAATTCTTTTCTCTACAAGTTGATATAAAAATTATAAAATTATCTCTAATGGTTCGTGAGGTATGAGTGCCGCAAGATGCGCGAGTTAATTACATGTTCAATTAGCGAACGCCGGAGCGCAAGTAGAGCGCGCACCGCTTCTTCATTTCTGAGCGCGCATAGACAAATGATACATGGAAAAAAAGACAATTCTTTTCTCTACAAGTTGACATAAAAATTATAAAAGTATCTCTAATGGTTCGTGAGATATGTCTGTTGTTGATTGATGACTTACGCATTTTGCAAATATACAGTTATCAAATGCATTCAGGATTGACAATATTCAAAGGTCCGTAACTAAATGTAAATGAAGTAACTGAATTTATTGTTAATTTTTAAAAGATAGTGTATTCTTTTGGCTTTCTAATGATATATGGAACAATGATTTGTCTCCTGTCACTGATGAGTAACGACTTTTTTAACATACCTTTATCCTAAGCATTCAAAACGAAAGCAGAATTGACAATATTCAAAGGTCCGTAACTAAATGTAAATGAAGTAACTGAATTTATTGTTAATTTTTAAAAGATAGTGTATTCTTTTGGCTTTCTAATGATATATGGAACAATGATTTGTCTCCTGTCACTGATGAGAAACGACTTTTTTAACATACCTTTATCCTAAGCATTCAAAACGAAAGCAAAATTGACAATATTCAAAGGGCCGTAACTCAATGTAAAACAAATAAAGGAATTTACTGTCAAATTTTAAAAAAATTTATAGACTTTTGGCTTTCATATGATGTATAGAACAAAGCGTTATCGTACGCCGTTGATTCGCTACAATATTTCTAACATACCCACCAAAACACCACATGTCAAAAATGCAAAGTTTGACCTCTGACCCTGACCGGAAATGACTGTTCGCGAGCGATTTTATTCTTTTATCTTAAAGGGCTTGCCAATGTCTAACTCTCATGCAAAAATCATAAAATTCTATGGTCTGGGTTTTGAGTTATCTGCCCTTGAAGTTTGCGATTTTTACATTTTGGTCAACTTTGAAAAATCACAGCAAGAAAAGTATTAAAGTTAGAACTTTGTAGAAGTCAAATTCAGAACTACAATGCTTCAGCTACATTGAGTATAAATTTCAGCTCTCTAGTGCAAGTATCTTCAGAGATGAAGTTTCTCAAAGGTGGGTGGGGTCAGAAATGGTTGAAAATGCACTAAAAGCAAGATGGCGGCCAAACCACGTGACCTACGATTTTGCCATGATTTCGTTTTTTGCAGCATTTTTGATTGCGCATCTTTTAAAAAAAGTTTCAAGTCTCTAAGTGCATTTTGAAAAAAAAATCAATGTTAAATTTTCGACTTTGGATTCGAACTGGACCTTTAATGTATGGACCGATTTTGCCCAAAAGCTTATTGTCGCCATTCCACAACAAGGTCTACCAGCCTGTGAAATTTGGCTTCGATAGCATCAGCCGTTTGGTCTGAATCCTGTTCACAAATTTCCTGGAATAATAATAAAAAAAAAAAAAATAAACACGCCAATAACAATAAGGATTCAGCCTTATGGCTGAATCCTTAAATATAGTTGCAAAGCAACAATGACAGGATTCAGCCGAATATATGAGCTCTTTTGACCATTTGAAGCCTTTTGATGTATTGTTTTAGGTCGAAAATACGATTTCTAGCTGCCACATACTTATTCACAGAGCCAACAAATATATAGTAACACAATGTCAGTATTTCAAACACGGCAAATGTGAAAATAAAGAAGCAAATTTATCAAAGCAAACCAATTTAGATATTATTCTTTTTTCAATTTCCAAAACCAAAGCAAAGCCTAGCACTGTGAGCCGGAGCGTGTAAATGCCCGTGTTTTGCATGCATCTCGCTTTGCAATGTACAACCCTACGGTCTCTCCAATCCATGAATGAACTCATTGACGACTACTTTAGGGAGAAGTGCACAGATATAATCCTTATATTTTCAAATAGAAGAATCTCAGCATAGACATGCTGAAGAGCGGTTCAGATGTTGGAAGAAACGTGCATGAAAAATAATGAAATATTCTTTGTGAGATGTAATCATTTGGTTATTGGTTTGAAGCACATTAGAAAAGGGATGCACTGAGCCTCTCAATTTCGTTTACTATAAAAGTAAACAAAGCTAATAGGCAAGATTCAGAAGCTGCAAACATCATCTTTCCATGCAAAATACACTGACATTTTGATTCCTGGCACATTCAGGACATAACAGGGCGTGGAGGCACAGTTATTGAAAAATAGGAGGGGTGCTCTTTCAGACGCGTAATGATACACAAAATCTGCCATATATGGAGACACCTTATAAGGGTTGATACTACGATAGCGTAGTGAAAACCGATCTCCATGTAAATTTCTTACTATCAAAGTTGTGAACCCCCACCCTTCTTTCGCACTCGTTTCTCTTGAACGGGGTGGCGAAATTTCAAATGATTTATACCATTGCAAAGGGCGAAGAACCAGCTTCAATCCAATGTGTCATTTGTACATTTGAACGAAAAAGTAAAGAAACGGTAAACGAGGCTACATCTGTCTCAAATATCAAGTTTTATCTCGAGATGACTGAGGGTACTTGTCTTTCAGCATTGATATATCCCGAACCAATAAAGATATGTTCATATTCTTTCCACCAGTGTGTAGAGGAGAGAATTGTCTTCATTTGCATATATTATTTGTTTATGAGCAATGGTAAAGAAATGGTGAGCGATGCGACATCTGTTGCAAATATCAAACTTTATCTCAAGAAATAGATAATTTAGCTTAATACTCGATTACTGTTAATATTTTTATAATGAGGTACTACACAAAGTATTTGTGTCTTTAACAAGCGCATCCATTGATGTATAGTATGTTAACCCTTACGATGCGGCTATATATTTTTGCTCTACTAGCCCACGTGGCGACATTGTTTTGTCCGGAGCGCGTGTGAACGATGTCTTATAATTCGCTTGCCGCTTCTTCATTTCTGTGCGCGCATAGGCAAATGATACATGGAAATAAAGACAATTCTTTTCTCTATAAGTTGATATAAAAATTATAAAATTATCGCTAATGGTTCGTGAGTTATGAGTGCCGCAAGATGCGCGAGTTAATTACAAGTTCAATTAGCGAACGCCGGAGCGCAAGTAGAGCGCGCACCGCTTCTTCATTTCTGTTCGCGCATAGGCAAATGATACATGGAAATAAAGACAATTCTTTTCTCTACAAGTTGATATAAAAATTATAAAATTATCTCTAATGGTTCGTGAGGTATGAGTGCCGCAAGATGCGCGAGTTAATTACAAGTTCAATTAGCGAACGCCGGAGCGCAAGTAGAGCGCGCACCGCTTCTTCATTTCTGTTCGCGCATAGGCAAATGATACATGGAAATAAAGACAATTCTTTTCTCTACAAGTTGATATAAAAATTATAAAATTATCTCTAATGGTTCGTGAGGTATGAGTGCCGCAAGATGCGCGAGTTAATTACATGTTCAATTAGCGAACGCCGGAGCGCAAGTAGAGCGCGCACCGCTTCTTCATTTCTGAGCGCGCATAGACAAATGATACATGGAAAAAAAGACAATTCTTTTCTCTACAAGTTGACATAAAAATTATAAAAGTATCTCTAATGGTTCGTGAGATATGTCTGTTGTTGATTGATGACTTACGCATTTTGCAAATATACAGTTATCAAATGCATTCAGGATTGACAATATTCAAAGGTCCGTAACTAAATGTAAATGAAGTAACTGAATTTATTGTTAATTTTTAAAAGATAGTGTATTCTTTTGGCTTTCTAATGATATATGGAACAATGATTTGTCTCCTGTCACTGATGAGTAACGACTTTTTTAACATACCTTTATCCTAAGCATTCAAAACGAAAGCAGAATTGACAATATTCAAAGGTCCGTAACTAAATGTAAATGAAGTAACTGAATTTATTGTTAATTTTTAAAAGATAGTGTATTCTTTTGGCTTTCTAATGATATATGGAACAATGATTTGTCTCCTGTCACTGATGAGAAACGACTTTTTTAACATACCTTTATCCTAAGCATTCAAAACGAAAGCAAAATTGACAATATTCAAAGGGCCGTAACTCAATGTAAAACAAATAAAGGAATTTACTGTCAAATTTTAAAAAAATTTATAGACTTTTGGCTTTCATATGATGTATAGAACAAAGCGTTATCGTACGCCGTTGATTCGCTACAATATTTCTAACATACCCACCAAAACACCACATGTCAAAAATGCAAAGTTTGACCTCTGACCCTGACCGGAAATGACTGTTCGCGAGCGATTTTATTCTTTTATCTTAAAGGGCTTGCCAATGTCTAACTCTCATGCAAAAATCATAAAATTCTATGGTCTGGGTTTTGAGTTATCTGCCCTTGAAGTTTGCGATTTTTACATTTTGGTCAACTTTGAAAAATCACAGCAAGAAAAGTATTAAAGTTAGAACTTTGTAGAAGTCAAATTCAGAACTACAATGCTTCAGCTACATTGAGTATAAATTTCAGCTCTCTAGTGCAAGTATCTTCAGAGATGAAGTTTCTCAAAGGTGGGTGGGGTCAGAAATGGTTGAAAATGCACTAAAAGCAAGATGGCGGCCAAACCACGTGACCTACGATTTTGCCATGATTTCGTTTTTTGCAGCATTTTTGATTGCGCATCTTTTAAAAAAAGTTTCAAGTCTCTAAGTGCATTTTGAAAAAAAAATCAATGTTAAATTTTCGACTTTGGATTCGAACTGGACCTTTAATGTATGGACCGATTTTGCCCAAAAGCTTATTGTCGCCATTCCACAACAAGGTCTACCAGCCTGTGAAATTTGGCTTCGATAGCATCAGCCGTTTGGTCTGAATCCTGTTCACAAATTTCCTGGAATAATAATAAAAAAAAAAAAAATAAACACGCCAATAACAATAAGGATTCAGCCTTATGGCTGAATCCTTAAATATAGTTGCAAAGCAACAATGACAGGATTCAGCCGAATATATGAGCTCTTTTGACCATTTGAAGCCTTTTGATGTATTGTTTTAGGTCGAAAATACGATTTCTAGCTGCCACATACTTATTCACAGAGCCAACAAATATATAGTAACACAATGTCAGTATTTCAAACACGGCAAATGTGAAAATAAAGAAGCAAATTTATCAAAGCAAACCAATTTAGATATTATTCTTTTTTCAATTTCCAAAACCAAAGCAAAGCCTAGCACTGTGAGCCGGAGCGTGTAAATGCCCGTGTTTTGCATGCATCTCGCTTTGCAATGTACAACCCTACGGTCTCTCCAATCCATGAATGAACTCATTGACGACTACTTTAGGGAGAAGTGCACAGATATAATCCTTATATTTTCAAATAGAAGAATCTCAGCATAGACATGCTGAAGAGCGGTTCAGATGTTGGAAGAAACGTGCATGAAAAATAATGAAATATTCTTTGTGAGATGTAATCATTTGGTTATTGGTTTGAAGCACATTAGAAAAGGGATGCACTGAGCCTCTCAATTTCGTTTACTATAAAAGTAAACAAAGCTAATAGGCAAGATTCAGAAGCTGCAAACATCATCTTTCCATGCAAAATACACTGACATTTTGATTCCTGGCACATTCAGGACATAACAGGGCGTGGAGGCACAGTTATTGAAAAATAGGAGGGGTGCTCTTTCAGACGCGTAATGATACACAAAATCTGCCATATATGGAGACACCTTATAAGGGTTGATACTACGATAGCGTAGTGAAAACCGATCTCCATGTAAATTTCTTACTATCAAAGTTGTGAACCCCCACCCTTCTTTCGCACTCGTTTCTCTTGAACGGGGTGGCGAAATTTCAAATGATTTATACCATTGCAAAGGGCGAAGAACCAGCTTCAATCCAATGTGTCATTTGTACATTTGAACGAAAAAGTAAAGAAACGGTAAACGAGGCTACATCTGTCTCAAATATCAAGTTTTATCTCGAGATGACTGAGGGTACTTGTCTTTCAGCATTGATATATCCCGAACCAATAAAGATATGTTCATATTCTTTCCACCAGTGTGTAGAGGAGAGAATTGTCTTCATTTGCATATATTATTTGTTTATGAGCAATGGTAAAGAAATGGTGAGCGATGCGACATCTGTTGCAAATATCAAACTTTATCTCAAGAAATAGATAATTTAGCTTAATACTCGATTACTGTTAATATTTTTATAATGAGGTACTACACAAAGTATTTGTGTCTTTAACAAGCGCATCCATTGATGTATAGTATGTTAACCCTTACGATGCGGCTATATATTTTTGCTCTACTAGCCCACGTGGCGACATTGTTTTGTCCGGAGCGCGTGTGAACGATGTCTTATAATTCGCTTGCCGCTTCTTCATTTCTGTGCGCGCATAGGCAAATGATACATGGAAATAAAGACAATTCTTTTCTCTATAAGTTGATATAAAAATTATAAAATTATCGCTAATGGTTCGTGAGTTATGAGTGCCGCAAGATGCGCGAGTTAATTACAAGTTCAATTAGCGAACGCCGGAGCGCAAGTAGAGCGCGCACCGCTTCTTCATTTCTGTTCGCGCATAGGCAAATGATACATGGAAATAAAGACAATTCTTTTCTCTACAAGTTGATATAAAAATTATAAAATTATCTCTAATGGTTCGTGAGGTATGAGTGCCGCAAGATGCGCGAGTTAATTACATGTTCAATTAGCGAACGCCGGAGCGCAAGTAGAGCGCGCACCGCTTCTTCATTTCTGTTCGCGCATAGGCAAATGATACATGGAAATAAAGACAATTCTTTTCTCTACAAGTTGATATAAAAATTATAAAATTATCTCTAATGGTTCGTGAGGTATGAGTGCCGCAAGATGCGCGAGTTAATTACATGTTCAATTAGCGAACGCCGGAGCGCAAGTAGAGCGCGCACCGCTTCTTCATTTCTGAGCGCGCATAGACAAATGATACATGGAAAAAAAGACAATTCTTTTCTCTACAAGTTGACATAAAAATTATAAAAGTATCTCTAATGGTTCGTGAGATATGTCTGTTGTTGATTGATGACTTACGCATTTTGCAAATATACAGTTATCAAATGCATTCAGGGTTGACAATATTCAAAGGTCCGTAACTAAATGTAAATGAAGTAACTGAATTTATTGTTAATTTTTAAAAGATAGTGTATTCTTTTGGCTTTCTAATGATATATGGAACAATGATTTGTCTCCTGTCACTGATGAGTAACGACTTTTTTAACATACCTTTATCCTAAGCATTCAAAACGAAAGCAGAATTGACAATATTCAAAGGTCCGTAACTAAATGTAAATGAAGTAACTGAATTTATTGTTAATTTTTAAAAGATAGTGTATTCTTTTGGCTTTCTAATGATATATGGAACAATGATTTGTCTCCTGTCACTGATGAGAAACGACTTTTTTAACATACCTTTATCCTAAGCATTCAAAACGAAAGCAAAATTGACAATATTCAAAGGGCCGTAACTCAATGTAAAACAAATAAAGGAATTTACTGTCAAATTTTAAAAAAATTTATAGACTTTTGGCTTTCATATGATGTATAGAACAAAGCGTTATCGTACGCCGTTGATTCGCTACAATATTTCTAACATACCCACCAAAACACCACATGTCAAAAATGCAAAGTTTGACCTCTGACCCTGACCGGAAATGACTGTTCGCGAGCGATTTTATTCTTTTATCTTAAAGGGCTTGCCAATGTCTAACTCTCATGCAAAAATCATAAAATTCTATGGTCTGGGTTTTGAGTTATCTGCCCTTGAAGTTTGCGATTTTTACATTTTGGTCAACTTTGAAAAATCACAGCAAGAAAAGTATTAAAGTTAGAACTTTGTAGAAGTCAAATTCAGAACTACAATGCTTCAGCTACATTGAGTATAAATTTCAGCTCTCTAGTGCAAGTATCTTCAGAGATGAAGTTTCTCAAAGGTGGGTGGGGTCAGAAATGGTTGAAAATGCACTAAAAGCAAGATGGCGGCCAAACCACGTGACCTACGATTTTGCCATGATTTCGTTTTTTGCAGCATTTTTGATTGCGCATCTTTTAAAAAAAGTTTCAAGTCTCTAAGTGCATTTTGAAAAAAAAATCAATGTTAAATTTTCGACTTTGGATTCGAACTGGACCTTTAATGTACAGACCGATTTGGCCCAAAAGCTTATTGTCGCCATTCCTCAACAATGTCTACCAGCCTGTGAAATTTGGCTTTGATAGCATCAGCCGTTTGGGCTGAAAGTTGACCACAAAAATCGTGGAATAATAAAAATAATAATAAACACGCCAATAACAATAAGGATTCAGCCTTATGGCTGAATCCTTAAAAATAAACACGCCAATAACAATAAGGATTCAGCCTTATGGCTGAATCCTTAAATATAGTCGCAAAGCGACGATTACAGGATTCAGCCAAATATATGAGTGCTTGAGGCCATTTGTAGCAACTTTGGCATGACTTATTTTTTAAGGGGGGGAAAAGCTGTTTTGAGGTCATTTTTTCCATACCTACCATTTCAAGTGCACATAACTCGAAAACTTGAATTGATATCTGCCTGAAATTCTCAGAGCTGACAGACAAGTAGTCAGACTGCAGGGATAAAGGGAGAGAAGGGGACAGAGGACAGAGGAAGAAGAAATATACTTGAAATTCCATTTTTTTTTTTTTTTTTTTTTTTTTTTTTTTATAAGTCCAGACTTCATTGGCCATTTGCGGTGTTGCCCTGCCCTTGGGAAGGATTTTTATCAAATAAAATCGAAAAAAGTGCTTTTTTTTCCAAGCCATTTTTTTCGAGAAAAAAAATTAGCGATTTTATTCTTTTATCTTAAAGACCTTGCCAATGTCTAACTCTCATGCAAATATCATGAAATTCTTTGCTCTGGTTTTTGAGTTATCTGCCCTTGAATTTTGCGATTTTTAGATTTTGGTCAACTTTGAATGGTCACAGCAGAAAAAGTATTAACGTTAGGACTTTCTAGAAGTCAAATTAAGAACTGCAATGCTTCAGCTACATTGAGTATAAATTTCAGCTCTTTAGTGCAAGTGTCTTCAGAGAAGAAGATTGTCAAAGGCGGGTGGGGTCGGCAACGGTAAAAGCAAAATTTCCAAAATGCAAAGTTTGACCCCTCCTCGTGACCGGAAATGACTGTTCGCGAGCGATTTTCTTTTTTCAATTTGAAGACCTTGGTCATGTCTAGCTCTCATGCAAAAATCATGAAATTCGTCGGTCAGGTTTTTGAGTTACCTGCCCTTGAAAATTGACATTTTTAAAAATTGTCAAACTTTGAAAGGCTATTACACACAAAGTATTTTGAATTTTCAAATTTTATTACAAACTTGTTAGAGGCCAATGTCTTAGCTACATTATATGTAAATTTCAGCTTTCAGGTATCAGTAGTTACCGAGTGGTGAATCGCCAAGTATGCATGGGGTCGGACTTTTGTCAAATGTGCTTAAAATCAAGATGGCGGCCAAACCACGTGACCTACGAATTTGTCATGATTGCATTTTTTTCATTATTTTTGATTGCGCATCTTTTAAAAAAAGTTTTAGGTCTCTAAGTGCATTTTGAAAAAAAAATCAATGTTAAATTTTCGATTTTGGAATCGAACTGGACCTTTAATGTATGGGCCGAATTGTCTGAAAAGCCTATTGTCGCCATTCCTCAACAAGGTCTACCTGCCTGTGAAATTTGGCTTTGATAGCATCAGCCGTTTGGGCTGAAAGTTGACCACAAAATTCGTGGAATAATAAAAAAAAAAAACACGCCAATAACAATAAGGATTCAGCTTGAAAAGCTGAATCCTTAAAAAACACGCCAATAACAATAAGGATTCAGCTTGAAAAGCTGAATCCTTAATTACAACAAACAACTGTGCACGAAGATATAACGGTTCACACGTGAGCAATTGTTTATGACGAAACTAGTTCCGGGTTCTCACGTGCAGTCTTAGGACATCATTGCGCAAAACGAGACCATCTACATCCTTTAGCATTATGCGCACAACTTCGTTTTTAATCAGTTTTTCATCAAACAAATTGCCAGTTGAATTAATGAACTACCGCTTTATTGAAGGTTTGAGATTTTTTATGTTGTTTAGGGTGTTTAATCGACGGTTAAACATCGAGCTGTACTGTTAGCTTGTGTTGTTTTACATAACGAGGGCACACAACGGGGTATCACATCATCTACTAATACGTCACGAGTCAGTCACGCTTCAGTGCGTTTTATTCTGTTCGCCGGCCTAATCAGGCGGTGTTATTTATACAGTCGTAATTAAGCCGTTTCTAGGTCGATTTCAGAAATTTAAAGTTGAGTCCGTGTGAAATTGTTATCACTTTTTCATGAATCCCGAAAGTTGCCATATAGCATTTCAGTCCATCTTTAAGATACCAAGGCATCAATGGTCCAATGTTCTACGGAATGTTGATCTTTTTATCGGAAATACTTTACAGAATACTTTACTTTGCCTGTGAGTGTTGCTATGAAGCGATCACCTTCTTCGAGATGCTGGAAAAACCTGTCTTGGTATTTCGCTTGATAAAATAAGGGTCTTGGGTTTTGAATTTCAAAGGGAACCATGTCATCTGTATGATAGGCTAATAACCCGAAATCATTTAAATTCTGGAATTGTAAGTCAGTTTCCTCAACACAAGCCCCAAAATATGGACAGGTTATTTTAAAACACTGTTTCTTGATGAGAACCTCTTGTGGGTTACACTACCACTCATTCGAATTCTACAGTTAGCAAGCGCAAGGTCGTAGTCGTAGTGTACACTGTCGTAGTGCCCAGTCATATGAAAGTATGGTTTCCGAGCATGGTTTGTGTGGAACATGGTTAAACTTTCAGTAATCTTAAGTTCTCAACCATACTTCGGGGAGAGATATTTATAAAGGGGTAACCCTGTTTATCGACCCCCCTTTCCTGTAGGCCTACCATCTGGAAATAAATACAGTTTAAATCAAGCAGGCAGAGCAGTTTAAAAAAAAGATTCATTCATCTGTATAGAGTGGTCAAATTGTATTTGTACAGTGAGCTATAAATATTAAACATTTAGCCATGGATGACCGAGCATGGTGATGCTTGTGTGTGGGTTAAAACTTCTTTTTTTAGATGTTGATTTTAAAGAGCAAAAAGCCTTCAACGTACGCCTTGAAGGTCATAACATAACATAACATAACATGATTTAATATTGACATATTATAACCCTAGGGTCCAATAATGGCTCTTCCTGTTGCTTACCGCACATGCGCAGAGATGTCAGTATTCCAATATCTGAAGGACCCGACCACAGGTTAGATGATGCTTCTTTTATTGTTTCTACTAACGGTATCTCTAAACTGTTAGGATTGGCAAGCATGCGGATATGTATGAATACCATCGTTATAAATCTATCGTTTTCGGACTACAACTTTCAATCATACACACTTCACAGTCACCTGGGATGCTTGTTAAAGATTATGCGGGTTTGTTGCTCATCTTCTTAGGCATCTTCCTACGCAAAGCCTAAAACACCAGTTTCTGAACTGTCATTTCATGCCTTGCTGCAGACCCTTTACTTTTCTGTGCTACCATAGTGCCCCTACAGGCTAGAGAGTAAGCACATCAAGGGTCAGCAGCAAGGCATAAAACTGACAGTTCGGCAATTGGCGTTTAAGGTTTTATGTAGGAAGATGCTTCTTAGAAAGCTAAAACTTTTTAGAGAAAATATTTATAAGGTTATTAAATTGAATCTTCGGTAACTCTTAAAACACCTAAAAATCCTATTTTCGACTCTTTCTCAAGAACTTACAGCATTATAAAGCTTAACTATTTTGTAAAGATAAACATTTATTATTAAATGCATATTTCGTTTATTCAAGGTGACATGGCATTTCCGGTTGACCTCCCTGCGCACGCATGCTCAAGGACACAGATCGCTAAATTTGCGAAGGAGGCGAAAGAAATTGGGGTAGAATATGTCGGCCTTTGCTGCGGCAATGCATCTCACTACATCCGGATTGTAGCGGAAGTGTATGGTCGCCGTCCGCCTGCCAGCCGTTTTTCACCAGATATGACCAAGCATTTTGTTTTTGAAAATGAGTACTATGCATCAGCTTGATGACGGAATTCATTTTGGTGCCTGTCTTCTTCACAAAGGTCATATCATTAGCCCATCCGATGCTTCTCATCTTTGTAACCACAGTAAATTTAAATAACCCTTATTCAAAAAAGTGTATGGCGTATAGATAATGATATCCCTTTGACTCTACCAAAAGGCCAAAGGAACAGGCACCATTTTGTCAATATTCTCGCCAGAAAGCTACCCTGGAACGGTGTTGCCAACGAATTTAGAACAACAGTTTTAACTGTAAGTGAAACTGTTGCTTATTAACATGAAATTGCCCAACAACAAAAAATATGTTATTATTTCTAATGTTTCTTATAAACTCATGTATATTTCATATGATTATATGTATTATATTTTTTGTCTGTATAATTTATTTTATGTAAAACGTTGAAATAGTATTATGTCTATAGGTATTTATGTATGCATAAATTTAATTTGTGTGTTAACTCATTCGAAACCTATTTGTCGAAATGCACATATTATTTTGTCATTACCTTATTTTGACACTTTTTGTTCTAATAAATGCAAGTATAATTGGCCCCTGGATATATATACAGCCTGATTAGCTATGATAAATTTAAACAAT
>CAKAJN010000212.1:0-2500 GCA_916613615.1 Steromphala cineraria
AGAACGTGCAAAGTGAAGCGCGCGCATACGGACTTGTAGTTTTTCAAACTTTTCGCCGATTTAACCACCCTTTTTGCGGGCCTCATAACTTATTTCACAGACATGATATATCAAATGTAAAACAATCGCCAAAAAGGCCTTGAAATTGTCTTTAAAATGATGTAAGTAACATGTATATGTACTTCATGGTAAACGCACTAGACGTCCCGCAAAAGAGTTCGCAAATAGCACACAGACTTGTAATTTTTCAAACTTTACGCCGATTAAACCACCCTTTTTGCGGGCCTCATAACTTTTTTCACAGACATGATATATCAAATGTAAAACAATCGCCGATAAGGCCTTGAAATTGTCTTTAAATCGATGTAAGTAACATGTATATGTACTTCATGGTAAACGCACTAGACGTCCCGCAAAAGAGTTCGCAAATAGCACACAGACTTGTAATTTTTCAAACTTTACGCCGATTAAACCACCCTTTTTTGCGGGCCTCATAACTTTTTTCACAGACATGATATATCAAATGTAAAACAATCGCCGATAAGGCCTTGAAATTGTCTTTAAATCGATGTAAGTAACATGTATATGTACTTCATGGTAAACGCACTAGACGTCCCGCAAAAGAGTTCGCAAATAGCACACAGACTTGTAATTTTTCAAACTTTACGCCGATTAAACCACCCTTTTTGCGGGCCTCATAACTTTTGTCACAGACATGATATATCAAATGTAAAACAATCGCCAAAAAGGCCTTGAAATTGTCTTTAAATCGATGTAAGTAACATGTATATGTTCTTCATGGTAAACGCACTAGACGTCCCGCAAAAGAGTTCGCAAATAGCACACGCAGACTTGTAATTTTTCAAACTTTACGCCGATTTAACCACCCTTTTTGCGGGGTCACATAACTATTGTCATATACATGATATATCAAATGTTAAACAATCGCTAAAAAGGCATTGACATTGTCTTTAAATTGATGTAAGTTACATGTATATGCGCTTCATGATAAACGCAGTAGAAGTCCCGCAAAATATGTCGCGCACACAACAATTAATACGGTATATGGCCCGAAACGTAACAAACTTTATTTTTGCAGTGTAATTGCATTTGCCGCCAAGTCGTATGAATGTAGGTATGTACTTAGTTATTAAAATTATGAGCTAAAGTAGCCTACGGCCATACCACGTTGAACACACCGGTTCTCGTCCGATCACCGAAGTTAAGCAACGTCGGGCCCGGAGAGTACTTGGATGGGTGACCGCCTGGGAACACCGGGTGCTGTAGGCCTTTTTTGATAAATGGAATAAGTAGAAAAACTATATTGTTTAGAAATGAAACAATCTTGTTTGAAAAAATATAAAATTTAAATCGTGAACATTATCTTTATGACAGGTGCGTGCAGTAATTGTTAGAGAGGAAAAGCCGAAAGATTGAAATGATGTAAGCGCGCAGATTGGTGCATCCGACGGCTTCGCAACACCATTGTCTAAGTTTCGGGGATTATGGTGGCCAAACAAAGGGGAGCGCGTTTGCAGTGAACACATCCAAATGTAGACAATGAAGTAAACTTTAAGACGGCATGTCTTTGATTGGTGTCCATTCAGTTTTAAAGGCGCTATGCGTCCCGTAACAATACACGGCAAAAGCCGCGCTGATTGACCTTTTCCGTAGGTCGGCCAAGTCGGCTTCCCTCTCCCATTGTTTCGCGGGATGTCGCTAATGAATAGATAATATACTTACCTTTCCCAGTGATTGAAGCTTCTGCACAAGTGTTTAATTAAGGTATATTACAATTTAGAAAGAGTAAATCGAAGAAAAACTTGTAAAATAATAATGCAATATGAGAAACTAATGTTGAGAACAGTTTCGACATTTCTTGCGGGGCTAATAACTAAAAAAATACAAAGCACGCAAGGTTACAAATGAGTGGAAATTATTCCTTGTTGAATAAGCTACAAAATGACATATCACTTGCTAAGACTGCACAATTTGTAAAGGTGGAGGAAAGCCCGCAAAGTGCGCAACAAGCTCTGAAACCTTGCTGTCGCACATGTTGCGGCACCCGTTGTGACGTTACCGTCTTTAAAACTTGGAATAAAATAGCATGAGCGGCTAGCCTGATAAAAAACCTTTCTAACGATACCTCATTTGTTGGTATCGGGGCATAAGTAAACGCTGAGGATGTCCCGCAAAATAGAAATTGTCAACTTTAATAAGTTTTGTTGGTGGCGCGGCTTGTCGGTAACTCTCACGTCCGTCGTTTACGATACATCGGGTCGTTTTTCTTTAAAATTAAAAAACACCTATGACGGCGGAGATAGTGTAAAATGTAGCGCATAAAAAGGGCTTTATTTTGATCTATTTTGTTTTAATTTATCTATGATTGTGTAAGTGTGAGAAGTCCCGACACAAGTTTATCGGCAGCCTGAAGTTCTTAAAAATGTTGCATCGGGGCTTGTAGAATCTACAACAATTAGTTTACCGGGATGTGTAATAT
>CAKAJN010000212.1:10000-12500 GCA_916613615.1 Steromphala cineraria
TGTAAGTAACATGTATATGTACTTCATGGTAAACGCACTAGACGTCCCGCAAAAGAGTTCGCAAATAGCACACAGACTTGTAATTTTTCAAACTTTACGCCGATTAAACCACCCTTTTTGCGGGCCTCATAACTTTTGTCACAGACATGATATATCAAATGTAAAACAATCGCCAAAAAGGCCTTGAAATTGTCTTTAAATCGATGTAAGTAACATGTATATGTTCTTCATGGTAAACGCACTAGACGTCCCGCAAAAGAGTTCGCAAATAGCACACGCAGACTTGTAATTTTTCAAACTTTACGCCGATTTAACCACCCTTTTTGCGGGTCACATAACTATTGTCATATACATGATATATCAAATGTTAAACAATCGCTAAAAAGGCATTGACATTGTCTTTAAATTGATGTAAGTTACATGTATATGCGCTTCATGATAAACGCAGTAGAAGTCCCGCAAAATATGTCGCGCACACAACAATTAATACGGTATATGGCCCGAAACGTAACAAACTTTATTTTTGCAGTGTAATTGCATTTGCCGCCAAGTCGTATGAATGTAGGTATGTACTTAGTTATTAAAATTATGAGCTAAAGTAGCCTACGGCCATACCACGTTGAACACACCGGTTCTCGTCCGATCACCGAAGTTAAGCAACGTCGGGCCCGGAGAGTACTTGGATGGGTGACCGCCTGGGAACACCGGGTGCTGTAGGCCTTTTTTGATAAATGGAATAAGTAGAAAAACTATATTGTTTAGAAATGAAACAATCTTGTTTGAAAAAATATAAAATTTAAATCGTGAACATTATCTTTATGACAGGTGCGTGCAGTAATTGTTAGAGAGGAAAAGCCGAAAGATTGAAATGATGTAAGCGCGCAGATTGGTGCATCCGACGGCTTCGCAACACCATTGTCTAAGTTTCGGGGATTATGGTGGCCAAACAAAGGGGAGCGCGTTTGCAGTGAACACATCCAAATGTAGACAATGAAGTAAACTTTAAGACGGCATGTCTTTGATTGGTGTCCATTCAGTTTTAAAGGCGCTATGCGTCCCGTAACAATACACGGCAAAAGCCGCGCTGATTGACCTTTTCCGTAGGTCGGCCAAGTCGGCTTCCCTCTCCCATTGTTTCGCGGGATGTCGCTAATGAATAGATAATATACTTACCTTTCCCAGTGATTGAAGCTTCTGCACAAGTGTTTAATTAAGGTATATTACAATTTAGAAAGAGTAAATCGAAGAAAAACTTGTAAAATAATAATGCAATATGAGAAACTAATGTTGAGAACAGTTTCGACATTTCTTGCGGGGCTAATAACTAAAAAAATACAAAGCACGCAAGGTTACAAATGAGTGGAAATTATTCCTTGTTGAATAAGCTACAAAATGACATATCACTTGCTAAGACTGCACAATTTGTAAAGGTGGAGGAAAGCCCGCAAAGTGCGCAACAAGCTCTGAAACCTTGCTGTCGCACATGTTGCGGCACCCGTTGTGACGTTACCGTCTTTAAAACTTGGAATAAAATAGCATGAGCGGCTAGCCTGATAAAAAACCTTTCTAACGATACCTCATTTGTTGGTATCGGGGCATAAGTAAACGCTGAGGATGTCCCGCAAAATAGAAATTGTCAACTTTAATAAGTTTTGTTGGTGGCGCGGCTTGTCGGTAACTCTCACGTCCGTCGTTTACGATACATCGGGTCGTTTTTCTTTAAAATTAAAAAAACCTATGACGGCGGAGATAGTGTAAAATGTAGCGCATAAAAAGGGCTTTATTTTGATCTATTTTGTTTTAATTTATCTATGATTGTGTAAGTGTGAGAAGTCCCGACACAAGTTTATCGGCAGCCTGAAGTTCTTAAAAATGTTGCATCGGGGCTTGTAGAATCTACAACAATTAGTTTACCGGGATGTGTAATATATCAAAATGAAGGGAATTTTAATGCCTTTAAAATGAGCCCAAATATACAATAATATCTCAAATGGTCAGGGTGTTAGAAGCGCCGCAAAGGTAATTAATTTGAAGCAAAATTGTCCGGCGGTCATCTTGCGGGCGCTGTAGTTTGCTTAGTTATACCAGCGCAACATTTATGAATACATGTCCAAGTAGGGCTATAAATTTCCTTTAAAACTAGGTATAAAATGTTAAAATATCTTTATAAATGAAAGAGTTAGAGAGCCCGTAAAGGGGTTTTTGTAATCAGTTGCGGCACTTGTGAATGGATAACTGAAAACAACTAGGTGAACGATATTGCTAGAGCGATAAAGCCTTTAATTTAAATGTCGCTGTTCTTCTGAAACATGCGCTGTGTACTTTAATATGTGGTCTACAAGATGGTATAAAAATATAAACTCTTTCGAGGCCCCGTAATTGGAATGAGTGCACTCTAAACGTGTGCACGAGGATCTATTGGAGGGCAAGTCTGGTGCCAGCAGCCGCGGTAATTCCAGCTCCAATAGCGTATATTAAAGTTGTTGTGGTTAAAAAGCTC
>CAKAJN010000212.1:20000-22500 GCA_916613615.1 Steromphala cineraria
TAGTTATTAAAATTATGAGCTAAAGTAGCCTACGGCCATACCACGTTGAACACACCGGTTCTCGTCCGATCACCGAAGTTAAGCAACGTCGGGCCCGGAGAGTACTTGGATGGGTGACCGCCTGGGAACACCGGGTGCTGTAGGCCTTTTTTGATAAATGGAATAAGTAGAAAAACTATATTGTTTAGAAATGAAACAATCTTGTTTGAAAAAATATAAAATTTAAATCGTGAACATTATCTTTATGACAGGTGCGTGCAGTAATTGTTAGAGAGGAAAAGCCGAAAGATTGAAATGATGTAAGCGCGCAGATTGGTGCATCCGACGGCTTCGCAACACCATTGTCTAAGTTTCGGGGATTATGGTGGCCAAACAAAGGGGAGCGCGTTTGCAGTGAACACATCCAAATGTAGACAATGAAGTAAACTTTAAGACGGCATGTCTTTGATTGGTGTCCATTCAGTTTTAAAGGCGCTATGCGTCCCGTAACAATACACGGCAAAAGCCGCGCTGATTGACCTTTTCCGTAGGTCGGCCAAGTCGGCTTCCCTCTCCCATTGTTTCGCGGGATGTCGCTAATGAATAGATAATATACTTACCTTTCCCAGTGATTGAAGCTTCTGCACAAGTGTTTAATTAAGGTATATTACAATTTAGAAAGAGTAAATCGAAGAAAAACTTGTAAAATAATAATGCAATATGAGAAACTAATGTTGAGAACAGTTTCGACATTTCTTGCGGGGCTAATAACTAAAAAAATACAAAGCACGCAAGGTTACAAATGAGTGGAAATTATTCCTTGTTGAATAAGCTACAAAATGACATATCACTTGCTAAGACTGCACAATTTGTAAAGGTGGAGGAAAGCCCGCAAAGTGCGCAACAAGCTCTGAAACCTTGCTGTCGCACATGTTGCGGCACCCGTTGTGACGTTACCGTCTTTAAAACTTGGAATAAAATAGCATGAGCGGCTAGCCTGATAAAAAACCTTTCTAACGATACCTCATTTGTTGGTATCGGGGCATAAGTAAACGCTGAGGATGTCCCGCAAAATAGAAATTGTCAACTTTAATAAGTTTTGTTGGTGGCGCGGCTTGTCGGTAACTCTCACGTCCGTCGTTTACGATACATCGGGTCGTTTTTCTTTAAAATTAAAAACACCTATGACGGCGGAGATAGTGTAAAATGTAGCGCATAAAAAGGGCTTTATTTTGATCTATTTTGTTTTAATTTATCTATGATTGTGTAAGTGTGAGAAGTCCCGACACAAGTTTATCGGCAGCCTGAAGTTCTTAAAAATGTTGCATCGGGGCTTGTAGAATCTACAACAATTAGTTTACCGGGATGTGTAATATATCAAAATGAAGGGAATTTTAATGCCTTTAAAATGAGCCCAAATATACAATAATATCTCAAATGGTCAGGGTGTTAGAAGCGCCGCAAAGGTAATTAATTTGAAGCAAAATTGTCCGGCGGTCATCTTGCGGGCGCTGTAGTTTGCTTAGTTATACCAGCGCAACATTTATGAATACATGTCCAAGTAGGGCTATAAATTTCCTTTAAAACTAGGTATAAAATGTTAAAATATCTTTATAAATGAAAGAGTTAGAGAGCCCGTAAAGGGGTTTTTGTAATCAGTTGCGGCACTTGTGAATGGATAACTGAAAACAACTAGGTGAACGATATTGCTAGAGCGATAAAGCCTTTAATTTAAATGTCGCTGTTCTTCTGAAACATGCGCTGTGTACTTTAATATGTGGTCTACAAGATGGTATAAAAATATAAACTCTTTCGAGGCCCCGTAATTGGAATGAGTGCACTCTAAACGTGTGCACGAGGATCTATTGGAGGGCAAGTCTGGTGCCAGCAGCCGCGGTAATTCCAGCTCCAATAGCGTATATTAAAGTTGTTGTGGTTAAAAAGCTCGTAGTTGGATCTCAGGGTCGTTCGCGTCGGTCCCTTGCTTCAATGGCTCGGGTACTGCGCGGTGTCGTCCCCCTTGCCAGACCTCTCAAAAAGGTTGCTCTTGACTGAGTGGCCTGCTCGAGTGGCTGGAGAGTTTACTTTGAAAAAATTAGAGTGTTCAAAGCAGGCACTGCCCGCCTGTATAATGGTGCATGGAATAATGGAATAGGACCCCGGATCCTATTTTGCTGGTTTTTGGAGCTCAGGGGTAATGATTAAGAGGAACAGGGCGGGGGCATCCGTATTACGGCGTTAGAGGTGAAATTCTTGGATCGTCGTAAGACGCCCTACAGCGAAAGCATTTGCCAAGTATGTTTTCATTAATCAAGAACGAAAGTCAGAGGTTCGAAGACGATCAGATACCGTCGTAGTTCTGACCGTAAACTATGCCAACTGGCAGCCCGTCGGCGTTGCTCTATTCGACTCGGCGGGAGGCCTACCGAAAACGAAAGTCTTCGGGTTCCAGGGGAAGTATGGTTGCAAAGCTGAAACTTAAAGGAATTGACGGAAGGGCACCACCAGGAGTGGAGCCTGC
>CAKAJN010000213.1:0-25084 GCA_916613615.1 Steromphala cineraria
GGTAATACTGAAATCGTGACTTTTCAAATTCGTCTGAACGAACTATTGACTTCATACATACATGCATTGCATATATTTGTCATACATATCATCACCATACATCGCTGAATCCGTTTGTCGTCGCTTTGCGACTATATTTATTTTTATTGTTCCCAGAATTTTGTGAGCAGGATTCAGCCCAAACGGCTGATGCTATTGAAGCCAAATTTCACAGGCTGGTAGAGCTTGTTGAGGAATGGCGACAATAAGCTTTTGGGCCAAATCGGTCCATACATTAAAGGTCCAGTTCGATTCCAAAATCGAAAATTTAACATTGATTTTTTTTTCAAAATGCACTTAGAGACGTAATTTTTTTTTTAAAATGTGCGCAATCAAAAATGCTGCAAAAAACCAAATCATGGCAAATTCGTAGGTCACGTGGTTTGGCCGCCATGCTGAATTTTCTGCATTTTTTTCAAAAGTCCGACCCCAGGCACCTTTCAGGAATCACCACTCGGCAACTGCTGATACTAGAAAGCTGAAACTTACACATAATGTAGCTGAGACATTGGCCTATAACAAGTTTGTTTCAAAATTTGAAAAATCGAAATAGTTTTTTTTATAAAAATCTTCAAAGTTTGCACATTTTGCAATATTCAAGGGCAGATAACTCAAAAACCTCCCAGACGAATTTGATGATTTTTGCATGAGAATTAGACATTAGCAAGGTCTTTAAGATAAAAGAATAAAATCGCTCGCGAACAGTCATTTCCGGTCAGGGTCAGAGGTCAAACTTTCCATTTTGGACATGTGGTGTTTTGGTGGGTATGTTTGAAATATCGTAGCGAATCAAAGGCGTACGATAACTCTTTGTTCTATACATCATATGAAAGCCAAAAGTCTATAGAATTTTTTAAAATTTGACAGTAAATTCCTTTATTTGTTTTACATTGATTTACGGCCCTTTGAATATTGTCAATTCTGCTTTCGTTTTGAATGCTTAGGATAAAGGTATGTTAAAAAAGTCGTTACTCATCAGTGACAGGAGACAAATCATTGTTCCATATATCATTAGAAAGCCAAAAGAATACACTATCTTTTAAAAATTAACAATAAATTCAGTTACTTCATTTACATTTAGTTACGAACCTTTGAATATTGTCAACCCTGAATGCATTTGATAACTGTATATTTGCAAAATGCGTAAGTCATCAATCAACAACAGACATATCTCACGAACCATTAGAGATATTTTTATAATTTTTATGTCAACTTGTAGAGAAAAGAATTGTCTTTTTTTCCATGTATCATTTGTCTATGCGCGCACAGAAATGAAGAAGCGGTGCGCGCTCTACTTGCGCTCCGGCGTTCGCTAATTGAACTTGTATTTAACTCGCGCACCTTGCGGCACTCATACCTCACGAACCATTAGAGATAATTTTATAATTTTTATATCAACTCGTAGAGAAAAGAATTGTCTTCATTTCCATGTATCATATGTCTATGCGCGGACAGGAATAAAGAAGCGGCAAGCGAAATATAAGACATCGTTCACACGCGCTAGTTGCGCTCCGGCTATCGCTAATATAACTTGCATTTACCTCGCGCACCTTGCGGCATTCATATCTCACGAACCATTAGAGATATTTTTATAATTTTTATGTCAACTTGTAGAGAAAAGAATTGTCTTTTTTTCCATGTATCATTTGTCTATGCGCGCACAGAAATGAAGAAGCGGTGCGCGCTCTACTTGCGCTCCGGCGTTCGCTAATTGAACTTGTATTTAACTCGCGCACCTTGCGGCACTCATACCTCACGAACCATTAGAGATATTTTTATAATTTTTATATCAACTCGTAGAGAAAAGAAATGTCTTCATTTCCTTGTATCACACGGTGAGTGCCGTCGGTTAATTTGAGGGATAAAATAGAAAAACTTTACACTGATAGATCACATTGTCAATTAAACTCTTTGTTTGGGACTGGCAATAAATTGTCTAAGTGCGTCTCATACACTTTGATAGCCTTTGTGGTCAAGATTTAGTTTCAAGACCAAAGGCACGGGTGGGTGCGTAGGTAGGTACAAGCAAGTGTACCTTCCCTTAATTGAAAAGGGCATAATGACGGCCACTATCAGCTCTCGGGCTCTCGGGCTCTTGGTCATTAGATAAAGGTAGGCCGTCCTGATTCCTGCCTAAATGCTCGGCAGATTCCACTCGCAAGGGTGTGACGTCCTCGATTAACTCTTTTTTCCAAAATGCCTGTCGTCCTCCTGAACTTTGAAATATGCATTTCCTCCCGGCCGCATGTTCTACACTTTGTGCTTGTAGACATTTCATGCAAACACGCTGTCCAGTCATGTACATTCGATTTTGGTCACTAAATCCGTGCATACGGCCACGGGACACCGGAAGACGTCGCTACAACGTTCTCTGAACTCAGAACAGCGCTAGCCTCGCTAGACATCGTATTTTCGACCTAAAACAACACACCAAGGAGCTCGAAATGGTCAAAAGCACGCTCTGACCTCAAACAACACATCAAACAGCTCAAAACGCTGAAAAGCACCCCTCCATACAATGAATTCATTCTCGGATGCGAGATTGTTTGTTTTGCCTTCGTGAATCCAAAGTCTTAGTGCTAAGCCTTGGCCTTTGAAACCAAGATGCTAACTTTTAGGGTTCAAGTCCCGCTTGAGCCAACAAACTTTTGCAGATCTAACTTGTTATTTTTTTGCTTAGGTAGAACATATTTTGGTCACATTACAGTTAAATGGCATGAAATATATATTTTTATGCAAATTGATTTTGGATTCGAATTTGAAATTAATGTCTATCAAAGTACATACACAAACACAGGCCTAAACGTTGAGTATCAAGTGAATTCTGGTCATTTTGATAATGTATTAGTTACTTTTTAAATCTCAGAAAAATACGTCATGTGAAGGTCAAACACTCTGTGAAGGTCAAACAGGATGTCTTGAAGAGCTAAGTACTGCCGCGGCAGTCCGAGTTCAATATGACATTTACGTTTGCAATTGACAGAGTCTTTTTGGCCTTGGTAATACTGAAATCGTGACTTTTCAAATTCGTCTGAACGAACTATTGACTTCATACATACATGCATTGCATATATTTGTCATACATATCATCACCATACATCGCTGAATCCGTTTGTCGTCGCTTTGCGACTATATTTAAGGATTCAGCTTGAAAAGCTGAATCCTTATTGTTATTGGCGTGTTTATTTTTATTGTTCCACGAATTTTGTGGTCAACTTTCAGCCCAAACGGCTGATGCTATTGAAGCCAAATTTCACAGGTTGGTAGACCTTGTTGTGGAATGGCGACAATAAGCTTTTGGGACAATTCGGCCCATACGTTAAAGGTCCAGTTCGATTCCAAAATCGAAAATTTAACATTGATTTTTTTTTCAAAATGCACTTAGAGACCTAATTTTTTTTTTAAAATGTGCGCAATCAAAAATGCTGCAAAAAACGAAATCATGGCAAATTCGTAGGTCACGTGGTTTGGCCGCCATCTTGAATTTTCTGCATTTTTTTCAAAAGTCCGACCCCAGGCACCTTTCAGGAATCACCACTCGGCAACTGCTGATACTAGAAAGCTGAAACTTACACATAATGTAGCTGAGACATTGGCCTATAACAAGTTTGGTTCAAAATTTAAAAAATCGAAATAGTTTTTTTTATAAAAATCTTCAAAGTTTGCACATTTTGCAATATTCAAGGGCAGATAACTCAAAAATCTCCCAGACGAATTTGATGATTTTTGCATGAGAATTAGACATTAGCAAGGTCTTTAAGATAAAAGAATAAAATCGCTCGCGAACAGTCATTTCCGGTCAGGGTCAGAGGTCAAACTTTCCATTTTGGACATGTGGTGTTTTGGTGGGTATGTTTGAAATATCGTAGCGAATCAAAGGCGTACGATAACTCTTTGTTCTATGCATCATATGAAAACCAAAAGTCTATAGATTGTTTTAAAATTTAACAGTAAATTCCTTTATTTGTTTTACATTGAGTTACGGCCCTTTGAATATTGTCAATTCTGCTTTCGTTTTGAATGCTTAGGATAAAGGTATGTTAAAAAAGTCGTTACTCATCAGTGACAGGAGACAAATCATTGTTCCATATATCATTAGAAAGCCAAAAGAATACACTATCTTTTAAAAATTAACAATAAATTCAGTTACTTCATTTACATTTAGTTACGGACCTTTGAATATTGTCAACCCTGAATGCATTTGATAACTGTATATTTGCAAAATGCGTAACTCATCTATCAACAACAGACATATCTCACGAACCATTAGAGATACTTTTATAATTTTTATGTCAACTTGTAGAGAAAAGAATTGTCTTTATTTCCATGTATCATTTGTCTATGCGCGCACAGAAATGAAGAAGCGGTGCGCGCTCTACTTGCGCTCCGGCGTTCGCTAATTGAACATGTAATTAACTCGCGCATCTTGCGGCACTCATGCCTCACGAACCATTAGAGATAATTTTATAATTTTTATATCAACTTGTAGAGAAAAGAATTGTCTTTATTTCCATGTATCATTTGCCTATGCGCGCACAGAAATGAAGAAGCGGTGCGCGCTCTACTTGCGCTCCGGCGTTCGCTAATTGAACTTGTAATTAACTCGCGCATCTTGCGGCACTCATAACTCACGAACCATTAGCGATAATTTTATAATTTTTATATCAACTTATAGAGAAAAGAATTGTCTTTATTTCCATGTATCATTTGCCTATGCGCGCACAGAAATGAAGAAGCGGCAAGCGAAATATAAGACATCGTTCACACGCGCTCCGGACAAAACAATATCGCCACGTGGGCTAGTAGAGCAAAAATATATAGCCGCATCGTAAGGGTTAACATACTATACATCAATGGATGCGCTTGTTAAAGACACAAATACTTTGTGTAGTACCTCATTATAAAAATATTAACAGTAAACGAGTATTAAGCTAAATTATCTATTTCTTGAGATAAAGTTTGATATTTGCAACAGATGTCGCATCGCTCACCATTTCTTTACTTTTTCATGCTCATAAACAAATAATATATGCAAATGAAGACATTTCTCTCCTCTACACACTGGTGGAAAGAATATGAACATATCTTTATTGGTTCGGGATATATCAATGCTGAAAGACAAGTACCCTCAGTCATCTCGAGATAAAACTTGATATTTGAGACAGATGTAGCATCGTTTACCGTTTCTTTACTTTTTCCTTCAAATGTACAAATGACACATTGGATTGAAGCTGGTTCTTCGCCCTTTGCAATGGTATAAATCATTTGAAATTTCGCCACCCCGTTCAAGAGAAACGAGTGCGAAAGAAGGGTGGGGGTTCACAACTTTGATAGTAAGAAATTTACATGGAGATCGGTTTTCACTACGCTATCGTAGTATCAACCCTTATAAGGTGTCTCCATATATGGCAGATTTTGTGTATCATTACGCGTCTGAAAGAGCACCCCTCCTATTTTTCAATAACTGTGCCTCCACGCCCTGTTATGTCCTGAATGTGCCAGGAATCAAAATGTCAGTGTATTTTACATGGAAAGATGATGTTTGCAGCTTCTGAATCTCGCTTATAATCTTTGTTTACTTTTTAGTAAACGAAATTGAGAGGCTCAGTGCATCCCTTTTCTAATGTGCTTCAAACCAATAACCCAACGATTACATCTCACAAAGAATATTTCATTATTTTTCATGCACGTATCTTCCAACATCTGAACCGCTTTTCAGTATGTCTATGCTAAGATTCTTCTATTTGAAAATATAAGGATTATATCTGTGCACTTCTCCCTAAAGTACGTCGTCAATGAGTCCATTCATGTATTGGAGAGACCGTAGGGTTGTACATTGCAAAGCGAGATGCATGCAAAACACGGGCATTTACACGCTCCGGCTCACAATGCTAGGCTTTGCTTTGGTTTTGGAAATTGAAAAAAGAATAATATTTAAATTGGTTTGCTTTGATAAATTTGGTTCTGAATTTTTCAACAATACAACGGAAAACAGGGTTCAAAACCAGGATGAGTCAAGAAACTTTTGCAGATTGTATTTGTTACATTTTACTTTAGGTTTTACATCTTTTGCTAACATGAACATTTAATTGCATTAACTCATATTTTTGGCATTATGATTTTGGATTGGGATATGAAATGTATTTTTAACAAAGCACATACACTAATTATTCAATATGACATTTACGTTTGCAATTGACAGAGTCTTTTTGGCCTTGGTAATACTGAAATCGTGACTTTTAAAATTCGTCTGAACGAACTATTGACTTCATACATACATGTATTGCATATATTTGTCATACATATCATCACCATACATCGCTGAATCCGCTTGTCGTCGCTTGCGACTATATTTATTTTTATTGTTCCCAGAATTTTGTGAGCAGGATTCAGCCCAAACGGCTGATGCTATTGAAGCCAAATTTCACAGGCTGGTAGAGCTTGTTGAGGAATGGCGACAATAAGCTTTTGGGCCAAATCGGTCCATACATTAAAGGTCCAGTTCGATTCCAAAATCGAAAATTTAACATTGATTTTTTTTTCAAAATGCACTTAGAGACGTAATTTTTTTTTTAAAATGTGCGCAATCAAAAATGCTGCAAAAAACCAAATCATGGCAAATTCGTAGGTCACGTGGTTTGGCCGCCATGCTGAATTTTCTGCATTTTTTTCAAAAGTCCGACCCCAGGCACCTTTCAGGAATCACCACTCGGCAACTGCTGATACTAGAAAGCTGAAACTTACACATAATGTAGCTGAGACATTGGCCTATAACAAGTTTGTTTCAAAATTTGAAAAATCGAAATAGTTTTTTTTATAAAAATCTTCAAAGTTTGCACATTTTGCAATATTCAAGGGCAGATAACTCAAAAACCTCCCAGACGAATTTGATGATTTTTGCATGAGAATTAGACATTAGCAAGGTCTTTAAGATAAAAGAATAAAATCGCTCGCGAACAGTCATTTCCGGTCAGGGTCAGAGGTCAAACTTTCCATTTTGGACATGTGGTGTTTTGGTGGGTATGTTTGAAATATCGTAGCGAATCAAAGGCGTACGATAACTCTTTGTTCTATACATCATATGAAAGCCAAAAGTCTATAGAATTTTTTAAAATTTGACAGTAAATTCCTTTATTTGTTTTACATTGATTTACGGCCCTTTGAATATTGTCAATTCTGCTTTCGTTTTGAATGCTTAGGATAAAGGTATGTTAAAAAAGTCGTTACTCATCAGTGACAGGAGACAAATCATTGTTCCATATATCATTAGAAAGCCAAAAGAATACACTATCTTTTAAAAATTAACAATAAATTCAGTTACTTCATTTACATTTAGTTACGAACCTTTGAATATTGTCAACCCTGAATGCATTTGATAACTGTATATTTGCAAAATGCGTAAGTCATCAATCAACAACAGACATATCTCACGAACCATTAGAGATACTTTTATAATTTTTATGTCAACTTGTAGAGAAAAGAATTGTCTTTTTTTCCATGTATCATTTGTCTATGCGCGCACAGAAATGAAGAAGCGGTGCGCGCTCTACTTGCGCTCCGGCGTTCGCTAATTGAACTTGTATTTAACTCGCGCACCTTGCGGCACTCATACCTCACGAACCATTAGAGATAATTTTATAATTTTTATATCAACTTGTAGAGAAAAGAATTGTCTTCATTTCCATGTATCATATGTCTATGCGCGGACAGGAATAAAGAAGCGGCAAGCGAAATATAAGACATCGTTCACACGCGCTAGTTGCGCTCCGGCTATCGCTAATATAACTTGCATTTACCTCGCGCACCTTGCGGCATTCATATCTCACGAACCATTAGAGATATTTTTATAATTTTTATGTCAACTTGTAGAGAAAAGAATTGTCTTTTTTTCCATGTATCATTTGTCTATGCGCGCACAGAAATGAAGAAGCGGTGCGCGCTCTACTTGCGCTCCGGCGTTCGCTAATTGAACTTGTATTTAACTCGCGCACCTTGCGGCACTCATACCTCACGAACCATTAGAGATATTTTTATAATTTTTATATCAACTCGTAGAGAAAAGAAATGTCTTCATTTCCTTGTATCACACGGTGAGTGCCGTCGGTTAATTTGAGGGATAAAATAGAAAAACTTTACACTGATAGATCACATTGTCAATTAAACTCTTTGTTTGGGACTGGCAATAAATTGTCTAAGTGCGTCTCATACACTTTGATAGCCTTTGTGGTCAAGATTTAGTTTCAAGACCAAAGGCACGGGTGGGTGCGTAGGTAGGTACAAGCAAGTGTACCTTCCCTTAATTGAAAAGGGCATAATGACGGCCACTATCAGCTCTCGGGCTCTCGGGCTCTTGGTCATTAGATAAAGGTAGGCCGTCCTGATTCCTGCCTAAATGCTCGGCAGATTCCACTCGCAAGGGTGTGACGTCCTCGATTAACTCTTTTTTCCAAAATGCCTGTCGTCCTCCTGAACTTTGAAATATGCATTTCCTCCCGGCCGCATGTTCTACACTTTGTGCTTGTAGACATTTCATGCAAACACGCTGTCCAGTCATGTACATTCGATTTTGGTCACTAAATCCGTGCATACGGCCACGGGACACCGGAAGACGTCGCTACAACGTTCTCTGAACTCAGAACAGCGCTAGCCTCGCTAGACATCGTATTTTCGACCTAAAACAACACACCAAGGAGCTCGAAATGGTCAAAAGCACGCTCTGACCTCAAACAACACATCAAACAGCTCAAAACGCTGAAAAGCACCCCTCCATACAATGAATTCATTCTCGGATGCGAGATTGTTTGTTTTGCCTTCGTGAATCCAAAGTCTTAGTGCTAAGCCTTGGCCTTTGAAACCAAGATGCTAACTTTTAGGGTTCAAGTCCCGCTTGAGCCAACAAACTTTTGCAGATCTAACTTGTTATTTTTTTGCTTAGGTAGAACATATTTTGGTCACATTACAGTTAAATGGCATGAAATATATATTTTTATGCAAATTGATTTTGGATTCGAATTTGAAATTAATGTCTATCAAAGTACATACACAAACACAGGCCTAAACGTTGAGTATCAAGTGAATTCTGGTCATTTTGATAATGTATTAGTTACTTTTTAAATCTCAGAAAAATACGTCATGTGAAGGTCAAACACTCTGTGAAGGTCAAACAGGATGTCTTGAAGAGCTAAGTACTGCCGCGGCAGTCCGAGTTCAATATGACATTTACGTTTGCAATTGACAGAGTCTTTTTGGCCTTGGTAATACTGAAATCGTGACTTTTCAAATTCGTCTGAACGAACTATTGACTTCATACATACATGCATTGCATATATTTGTCATACATATCATCACCATACATCGCTGAATCCGTTTGTCGTCGCTTTGCGACTATATTTATTTTTATTGTTCCCAGAATTTTGTGAGCAGGATTCAGCCCAAACGGCTGATGCTATTGAAGCCAAATTTCACAGGCTGGTAGAGCTTGTTGAGGAATGGCGACAATAAGCTTTTGGGCCAAATCGGTCCATACATTAAAGGTCCAGTTCGATTCCAAAATCGAAAATTTAACATTGATTTTTTTTTCAAAATGCACTTAGAGACGTAATTTTTTTTTTAAAATGTGCGCAATCAAAAATGCTGCAAAAAACCAAATCATGGCAAATTCGTAGGTCACGTGGTTTGGCCGCCATGCTGAATTTTCTGCATTTTTTTCAAAAGTCCGACCCCAGGCACCTTTCAGGAATCACCACTCGGCAACTGCTGATACTAGAAAGCTGAAACTTACACATAATGTAGCTGAGACATTGGCCTATAACAAGTTTGTTTCAAAATTTGAAAAATCGAAATAGTTTTTTTTATAAAAATCTTCAAAGTTTGCACATTTTGCAATATTCAAGGGCAGATAACTCAAAAACCTCCCAGACGAATTTGATGATTTTTGCATGAGAATTAGACATTAGCAAGGTCTTTAAGATAAAAGAATAAAATCGCTCGCGAACAGTCATTTCCGGTCAGGGTCAGAGGTCAAACTTTCCATTTTGGACATGTGGTGTTTTGGTGGGTATGTTTGAAATATCGTAGCGAATCAAAGGCGTACGATAACTCTTTGTTCTATACATCATATGAAAGCCAAAAGTCTATAGAATTTTTTAAAATTTGACAGTAAATTCCTTTATTTGTTTTACATTGATTTACGGCCCTTTGAATATTGTCAATTCTGCTTTCGTTTTGAATGCTTAGGATAAAGGTATGTTAAAAAAGTCGTTACTCATCAGTGACAGGAGACAAATCATTGTTCCATATATCATTAGAAAGCCAAAAGAATACACTATCTTTTAAAAATTAACAATAAATTCAGTTACTTCATTTACATTTAGTTACGAACCTTTGAATATTGTCAACCCTGAATGCATTTGATAACTGTATATTTGCAAAATGCGTAAGTCATCAATCAACAACAGACATATCTCACGAACCATTAGAGATACTTTTATAATTTTTATGTCAACTTGTAGAGAAAAGAATTGTCTTTTTTTCCATGTATCATTTGTCTATGCGCGCACAGAAATGAAGAAGCGGTGCGCGCTCTACTTGCGCTCCGGCGTTCGCTAATTGAACTTGTATTTAACTCGCGCACCTTGCGGCACTCATACCTCACGAACCATTAGAGATATTTTTATAATTTTTATATCAACTCGTAGAGAAAAGAAATGTCTTCATTTCCTTGTATCACACGGTGAGTGCCGTCGGTTAATTTGAGGGATAAAATAGAAAAACTTTACACTGATAGATCACATTGTCAATTAAACTCTTTGTTTGGGACTGGCAATAAATTGTCTAAGTGCGTCTCATACACTTTGATAGCCTTTGTGGTCAAGATTTAGTTTCAAGACCAAAGGCACGGGTGGGTGCGTAGGTAGGTACAAGCAAGTGTACCTTCCCTTAATTGAAAAGGGCATAATGACGGCCACTATCAGCTCTCGGGCTCTCGGGCTCTTGGTCATTAGATAAAGGTAGGCCGTCCTGATTCCTGCCTAAATGCTCGGCAGATTCCACTCGCAAGGGTGTGACGTCCTCGATTAACTCTTTTTTCCAAAATGCCTGTCGTCCTCCTGAACTTTGAAATATGCATTTCCTCCCGGCCGCATGTTCTACACTTTGTGCTTGTAGACATTTCATGCAAACACGCTGTCCAGTCATGTACATTCGATTTTGGTCACTAAATCCGTGCATACGGCCACGGGACACCGGAAGACGTCGCTACAACGTTCTCTGAACTCAGAACAGCGCTAGCCTCGCTAGACATCGTATTTTCGACCTAAAACAACACACCAAGGAGCTCGAAATGGTCAAAAGCACGCTCTGACCTCAAACAACACATCAAACAGCTCAAAACGCTGAAAAGCACCCCTCCATACAATGAATTCATTCTCGGATGCGAGATTGTTTGTTTTGCCTTCGTGAATCCAAAGTCTTAGTGCTAAGCCTTGGCCTTTGAAACCAAGATGCTAACTTTTAGGGTTCAAGTCCCGCTTGAGCCAACAAACTTTTGCAGATCTAACTTGTTATTTTTTTGCTTAGGTAGAACATATTTTGGTCACATTACAGTTAAATGGCATGAAATATATATTTTTATGCAAATTGATTTTGGATTCGAATTTGAAATTAATGTCTATCAAAGTACATACACAAACACAGGCCTAAACGTTGAGTATCAAGTGAATTCTGGTCATTTTGATAATGTATTAGTTACTTTTTAAATCTCAGAAAAATACGTCATGTGAAGGTCAAACACTCTGTGAAGGTCAAACAGGATGTCTTGAAGAGCTAAGTACTGCCGCGGCAGTCCGAGTTCAATATGACATTTACGTTTGCAATTGACAGAGTCTTTTTGGCCTTGGTAATACTGAAATCGTGACTTTTCAAATTCGTCTGAACGAACTATTGACTTCATACATACATGCATTGCATATATTTGTCATACATATCATCACCATACATCGCTGAATCCGTTTGTCGTCGCTTTGCGACTATATTTATTTTTATTGTTCCCAGAATTTTGTGAGCAGGATTCAGCCCAAACGGCTGATGCTATTGAAGCCAAATTTCACAGGCTGGTAGAGCTTGTTGAGGAATGGCGACAATAAGCTTTTGGGCCAAATCGGTCCATACATTAAAGGTCCAGTTCGATTCCAAAATCGAAAATTTAACATTGATTTTTTTTTCAAAATGCACTTAGAGACGTAATTTTTTTTTTAAAATGTGCGCAATCAAAAATGCTGCAAAAAACCAAATCATGGCAAATTCGTAGGTCACGTGGTTTGGCCGCCATGCTGAATTTTCTGCATTTTTTTCAAAAGTCCGACCCCAGGCACCTTTCAGGAATCACCACTCGGCAACTGCTGATACTAGAAAGCTGAAACTTACACATAATGTAGCTGAGACATTGGCCTATAACAAGTTTGTTTCAAAATTTGAAAAATCGAAATAGTTTTTTTTATAAAAATCTTCAAAGTTTGCACATTTTGCAATATTCAAGGGCAGATAACTCAAAAACCTCCCAGACGAATTTGATGATTTTTGCATGAGAATTAGACATTAGCAAGGTCTTTAAGATAAAAGAATAAAATCGCTCGCGAACAGTCATTTCCGGTCAGGGTCAGAGGTCAAACTTTCCATTTTGGACATGTGGTGTTTTGGTGGGTATGTTTGAAATATCGTAGCGAATCAAAGGCGTACGATAACTCTTTGTTCTATACATCATATGAAAGCCAAAAGTCTATAGAATTTTTTAAAATTTGACAGTAAATTCCTTTATTTGTTTTACATTGATTTACGGCCCTTTGAATATTGTCAATTCTGCTTTCGTTTTGAATGCTTAGGATAAAGGTATGTTAAAAAAGTCGTTACTCATCAGTGACAGGAGACAAATCATTGTTCCATATATCATTAGAAAGCCAAAAGAATACACTATCTTTTAAAAATTAACAATAAATTCAGTTACTTCATTTACATTTAGTTACGAACCTTTGAATATTGTCAACCCTGAATGCATTTGATAACTGTATATTTGCAAAATGCGTAAGTCATCAATCAACAACAGACATATCTCACGAACCATTAGAGATACTTTTATAATTTTTATGTCAACTTGTAGAGAAAAGAATTGTCTTTTTTTCCATGTATCATTTGTCTATGCGCGCACAGAAATGAAGAAGCGGTGCGCGCTCTACTTGCGCTCCGGCGTTCGCTAATTGAACTTGTATTTAACTCGCGCACCTTGCGGCACTCATACCTCACGAACCATTAGAGATAATTTTATAATTTTTATATCAACTTGTAGAGAAAAGAATTGTCTTCATTTCCATGTATCATATGTCTATGCGCGGACAGGAATAAAGAAGCGGCAAGCGAAATATAAGACATCGTTCACACGCGCTAGTTGCGCTCCGGCTATCGCTAATATAACTTGCATTTACCTCGCGCACCTTGCGGCATTCATATCTCACGAACCATTAGAGATATTTTTATAATTTTTATGTCAACTTGTAGAGAAAAGAATTGTCTTTTTTTCCATGTATCATTTGTCTATGCGCGCACAGAAATGAAGAAGCGGTGCGCGCTCTACTTGCGCTCCGGCGTTCGCTAATTGAACTTGTATTTAACTCGCGCACCTTGCGGCACTCATACCTCACGAACCATTAGAGATATTTTTATAATTTTTATATCAACTCGTAGAGAAAAGAAATGTCTTCATTTCCTTGTATCACACGGTGAGTGCCGTCGGTTAATTTGAGGGATAAAATAGAAAAACTTTACACTGATAGATCACATTGTCAATTAAACTCTTTGTTTGGGACTGGCAATAAATTGTCTAAGTGCGTCTCATACACTTTGATAGCCTTTGTGGTCAAGATTTAGTTTCAAGACCAAAGGCACGGGTGGGTGCGTAGGTAGGTACAAGCAAGTGTACCTTCCCTTAATTGAAAAGGGCATAATGACGGCCACTATCAGCTCTCGGGCTCTCGGGCTCTTGGTCATTAGATAAAGGTAGGCCGTCCTGATTCCTGCCTAAATGCTCGGCAGATTCCACTCGCAAGGGTGTGACGTCCTCGATTAACTCTTTTTTCCAAAATGCCTGTCGTCCTCCTGAACTTTGAAATATGCATTTCCTCCCGGCCGCATGTTCTACACTTTGTGCTTGTAGACATTTCATGCAAACACGCTGTCCAGTCATGTACATTCGATTTTGGTCACTAAATCCGTGCATACGGCCACGGGACACCGGAAGACGTCGCTACAACGTTCTCTGAACTCAGAACAGCGCTAGCCTCGCTAGACATCGTATTTTCGACCTAAAACAACACACCAAGGAGCTCGAAATGGTCAAAAGCACGCTCTGACCTCAAACAACACATCAAACAGCTCAAAACGCTGAAAAGCACCCCTCCATACAATGAATTCATTCTCGGATGCGAGATTGTTTGTTTTGCCTTCGTGAATCCAAAGTCTTAGTGCTAAGCCTTGGCCTTTGAAACCAAGATGCTAACTTTTAGGGTTCAAGTCCCGCTTGAGCCAACAAACTTTTGCAGATCTAACTTGTTATTTTTTTGCTTAGGTAGAACATATTTTGGTCACATTACAGTTAAATGGCATGAAATATATATTTTTATGCAAATTGATTTTGGATTCGAATTTGAAATTAATGTCTATCAAAGTACATACACAAACACAGGCCTAAACGTTGAGTATCAAGTGAATTCTGGTCATTTTGATAATGTATTAGTTACTTTTTAAATCTCAGAAAAATACGTCATGTGAAGGTCAAACACTCTGTGAAGGTCAAACAGGATGTCTTGAAGAGCTAAGTACTGCCGCGGCAGTCCGAGTTCAATATGACATTTACGTTTGCAATTGACAGAGTCTTTTTGGCCTTGGTAATACTGAAATCGTGACTTTTCAAATTCGTCTGAACGAACTATTGACTTCATACATACATGCATTGCATATATTTGTCATACATATCATCACCATACATCGCTGAATCCGTTTGTCGTCGCTTTGCGACTATATTTATTTTTATTGTTCCCAGAATTTTGTGAGCAGGATTCAGCCCAAACGGCTGATGCTATTGAAGCCAAATTTCACAGGCTGGTAGAGCTTGTTGAGGAATGGCGACAATAAGCTTTTGGGCCAAATCGGTCCATACATTAAAGGTCCAGTTCGATTCCAAAATCGAAAATTTAACATTGATTTTTTTTTCAAAATGCACTTAGAGACGTAATTTTTTTTTTAAAATGTGCGCAATCAAAAATGCTGCAAAAAACCAAATCATGGCAAATTCGTAGGTCACGTGGTTTGGCCGCCATGCTGAATTTTCTGCATTTTTTTCAAAAGTCCGACCCCAGGCACCTTTCAGGAATCACCACTCGGCAACTGCTGATACTAGAAAGCTGAAACTTACACATAATGTAGCTGAGACATTGGCCTATAACAAGTTTGTTTCAAAATTTGAAAAATCGAAATAGTTTTTTTTATAAAAATCTTCAAAGTTTGCACATTTTGCAATATTCAAGGGCAGATAACTCAAAAACCTCCCAGACGAATTTGATGATTTTTGCATGAGAATTAGACATTAGCAAGGTCTTTAAGATAAAAGAATAAAATCGCTCGCGAACAGTCATTTCCGGTCAGGGTCAGAGGTCAAACTTTCCATTTTGGACATGTGGTGTTTTGGTGGGTATGTTTGAAATATCGTAGCGAATCAAAGGCGTACGATAACTCTTTGTTCTATACATCATATGAAAGCCAAAAGTCTATAGAATTTTTTAAAATTTGACAGTAAATTCCTTTATTTGTTTTACATTGATTTACGGCCCTTTGAATATTGTCAATTCTGCTTTCGTTTTGAATGCTTAGGATAAAGGTATGTTAAAAAAGTCGTTACTCATCAGTGACAGGAGACAAATCATTGTTCCATATATCATTAGAAAGCCAAAAGAATACACTATCTTTTAAAAATTAACAATAAATTCAGTTACTTCATTTACATTTAGTTACGAACCTTTGAATATTGTCAACCCTGAATGCATTTGATAACTGTATATTTGCAAAATGCGTAAGTCATCAATCAACAACAGACATATCTCACGAACCATTAGAGATACTTTTATAATTTTTATGTCAACTTGTAGAGAAAAGAATTGTCTTTTTTTCCATGTATCATTTGTCTATGCGCGCACAGAAATGAAGAAGCGGTGCGCGCTCTACTTGCGCTCCGGCGTTCGCTAATTGAACTTGTATTTAACTCGCGCACCTTGCGGCACTCATACCTCACGAACCATTAGAGATAATTTTATAATTTTTATATCAACTTGTAGAGAAAAGAATTGTCTTCATTTCCATGTATCATATGTCTATGCGCGGACAGGAATAAAGAAGCGGCAAGCGAAATATAAGACATCGTTCACACGCGCTAGTTGCGCTCCGGCTATCGCTAATATAACTTGCATTTACCTCGCGCACCTTGCGGCATTCATATCTCACGAACCATTAGAGATATTTTTATAATTTTTATGTCAACTTGTAGAGAAAAGAATTGTCTTTTTTTCCATGTACATTTGTCTATGCGCGCACAGAAATGAAGAAGCGGTGCGCGCTCTACTTGCGCTCCGGCGTTCGCTAATTGAACTTGTATTTAACTCGCGCACCTTGCGGCACTCATACCTCACGAACCATTAGAGATATTTTTATAATTTTTATATCAACTCGTAGAGAAAAGAAATGTCTTCATTTCCTTGTATCACACGGTGAGTGCCGTCGGTTAATTTGAGGGATAAAATAGAAAAACTTTACACTGATAGATCACATTGTCAATTAAACTCTTTGTTTGGGACTGGCAATAAATTGTCTAAGTGCGTCTCATACACTTTGATAGCCTTTGTGGTCAAGATTTAGTTTCAAGACCAAAGGCACGGGTGGGTGCGTAGGTAGGTACAAGCAAGTGTACCTTCCCTTAATTGAAAAGGGCATAATGACGGCCACTATCAGCTCTCGGGCTCTCGGGCTCTTGGTCATTAGATAAAGGTAGGCCGTCCTGATTCCTGCCTAAATGCTCGGCAGATTCCACTCGCAAGGGTGTGACGTCCTCGATTAACTCTTTTTTCCAAAATGCCTGTCGTCCTCCTGAACTTTGAAATATGCATGTCCTCCCGGCCGCATGTTCTACACTTTGTGCTTGTAGACATTTCATGCAAACACGCTGTCCAGTCATGTACATTCGATTTTGGTCACTAAATCCGTGCATACGGCCACGGGACACCGGAAGACGTCGCTACAACGTTCTCTGAACTCAGAACAGCGCTAGCCTCGCTAGACATCGTATTTTCGACCTAAAACAACACACCAAGGAGCTCGAAATGGTCAAAAGCACGCTCTGACCTCAAACAACACATCAAACAGCTCAAAACGCTGAAAAGCACCCCTCCATACAATGAATTCATTCTCGGATGCGAGATTGTTTGTTTTGCCTTCGTGAATCCAAAGTCTTAGTGCTAAGCCTTGGCCTTTGAAACCAAGATGCTAACTTTTAGGGTTCAAGTCCCGCTTGAGCCAACAAACTTTTGCAGATCTAACTTGTTATTTTTTTGCTTAGGTAGAACATATTTTGGTCACATTACAGTTAAATGGCATGAAATATATATTTTTATGCAAATTGATTTTGGATTCGAATTTGAAATTAATGTCTATCAAAGTACATACACAAACACAGGCCTAAACGTTGAGTATCAAGTGAATTCTGGTCATTTTGATAATGTATTAGTTACTTTTTAAATCTCAGAAAAATACGTCATGTGAAGGTCAAACACTCTGTGAAGGTCAAACAGGATGTCTTGAAGAGCTAAGTACTGCCGCGGCAGTCCGAGTTCAATATGACATTTACGTTTGCAATTGACAGAGTCTTTTTGGCCTTGGTAATACTGAAATCGTGACTTTTCAAATTCGTCTGAACGAACTATTGACTTCATACATACATGCATTGCATATATTTGTCATACATATCATCACCATACATCGCTGAATCCGTTTGTCGTCGCTTTGCGACTATATTTATTTTTATTGTTCCCAGAATTTTGTGAGCAGGATTCAGCCCAAACGGCTGATGCTATTGAAGCCAAATTTCACAGGCTGGTAGAGCTTGTTGAGGAATGGCGACAATAAGCTTTTGGGCCAAATCGGTCCATACATTAAAGGTCCAGTTCGATTCCAAAATCGAAAATTTAACATTGATTTTTTTTTCAAAATGCACTTAGAGACGTAATTTTTTTTTTAAAATGTGCGCAATCAAAAATGCTGCAAAAAACCAAATCATGGCAAATTCGTAGGTCACGTGGTTTGGCCGCCATGCTGAATTTTCTGCATTTTTTTCAAAAGTCCGACCCCAGGCACCTTTCAGGAATCACCACTCGGCAACTGCTGATACTAGAAAGCTGAAACTTACACATAATGTAGCTGAGACATTGGCCTATAACAAGTTTGTTTCAAAATTTGAAAAATCGAAATAGTTTTTTTTATAAAAATCTTCAAAGTTTGCACATTTTGCAATATTCAAGGGCAGATAACTCAAAAACCTCCCAGACGAATTTGATGATTTTTGCATGAGAATTAGACATTAGCAAGGTCTTTAAGATAAAAGAATAAAATCGCTCGCGAACAGTCATTTCCGGTCAGGGTCAGAGGTCAAACTTTCCATTTTGGACATGTGGTGTTTTGGTGGGTATGTTTGAAATATCGTAGCGAATCAAAGGCGTACGATAACTCTTTGTTCTATACATCATATGAAAGCCAAAAGTCTATAGAATTTTTTAAAATTTGACAGTAAATTCCTTTATTTGTTTTACATTGATTTACGGCCCTTTGAATATTGTCAATTCTGCTTTCGTTTTGAATGCTTAGGATAAAGGTATGTTAAAAAAGTCGTTACTCATCAGTGACAGGAGACAAATCATTGTTCCATATATCATTAGAAAGCCAAAAGAATACACTATCTTTTAAAAATTAACAATAAATTCAGTTACTTCATTTACATTTAGTTACGAACCTTTGAATATTGTCAACCCTGAATGCATTTGATAACTGTATATTTGCAAAATGCGTAAGTCATCAATCAACAACAGACATATCTCACGAACCATTAGAGATACTTTTATAATTTTTATGTCAACTTGTAGAGAAAAGAATTGTCTTTTTTTCCATGTATCATTTGTCTATGCGCGCACAGAAATGAAGAAGCGGTGCGCGCTCTACTTGCGCTCCGGCGTTCGCTAATTGAACTTGTATTTAACTCGCGCACCTTGCGGCACTCATACCTCACGAACCATTAGAGATAATTTTATAATTTTTATATCAACTTGTAGAGAAAAGAATTGTCTTCATTTCCATGTATCATATGTCTATGCGCGGACAGGAATAAAGAAGCGGCAAGCGAAATATAAGACATCGTTCACACGCGCTAGTTGCGCTCCGGCTATCGCTAATATAACTTGCATTTACCTCGCGCACCTTGCGGCATTCATATCTCACGAACCATTAGAGATATTTTTATAATTTTTATGTCAACTTGTAGAGAAAAGAATTGTCTTTTTTTCCATGTATCATTTGTCTATGCGCGCACAGAAATGAAGAAGCGGTGCGCGCTCTACTTGCGCTCCGGCGTTCGCTAATTGAACTTGTATTTAACTCGCGCACCTTGCGGCACTCATACCTCACGAACCATTAGAGATATTTTTATAATTTTTATATCAACTCGTAGAGAAAAGAAATGTCTTCATTTCCTTGTATCACACGGTGAGTGCCGTCGGTTAATTTGAGGGATAAAATAGAAAAACTTTACACTGATAGATCACATTGTCAATTAAACTCTTTGTTTGGGACTGGCAATAAATTGTCTAAGTGCGTCTCATACACTTTGATAGCCTTTGTGGTCAAGATTTAGTTTCAAGACCAAAGGCACGGGTGGGTGCGTAGGTAGGTACAAGCAAGTGTACCTTCCCTTAATTGAAAAGGGCATAATGACGGCCACTATCAGCTCTCGGGCTCTCGGGCTCTTGGTCATTAGATAAAGGTAGGCCGTCCTGATTCCTGCCTAAATGCTCGGCAGATTCCACTCGCAAGGGTGTGACGTCCTCGATTAACTCTTTTTTCCAAAATGCCTGTCGTCCTCCTGAACTTTGAAATATGCATTTCCTCCCGGCCGCATGTTCTACACTTTGTGCTTGTAGACATTTCATGCAAACACGCTGTCCAGTCATGTACATTCGATTTTGGTCACTAAATCCGTGCATACGGCCACGGGACACCGGAAGACGTCGCTACAACGTTCTCTGAACTCAGAACAGCGCTAGCCTCGCTAGACATCGTATTTTCGACCTAAAACAACACACCAAGGAGCTCGAAATGGTCAAAAGCACGCTCTGACCTCAAACAACACATCAAACAGCTCAAAACGCTGAAAAGCACCCCTCCATACAATGAATTCATTCTCGGATGCGAGATTGTTTGTTTTGCCTTCGTGAATCCAAAGTCTTAGTGCTAAGCCTTGGCCTTTGAAACCAAGATGCTAACTTTTAGGGTTCAAGTCCCGCTTGAGCCAACAAACTTTTGCAGATCTAACTTGTTATTTTTTTGCTTAGGTAGAACATATTTTGGTCACATTACAGTTAAATGGCATGAAATATATATTTTTATGCAAATTGATTTTGGATTCGAATTTGAAATTAATGTCTATCAAAGTACATACACAAACACAGGCCTAAACGTTGAGTATCAAGTGAATTCTGGTCATTTTGATAATGTATTAGTTACTTTTTAAATCTCAGAAAAATACGTCATGTGAAGGTCAAACACTCTGTGAAGGTCAAACAGGATGTCTTGAAGAGCTAAGTACTGCCGCGGCAGTCCGAGTTCAATATGACATTTACGTTTGCAATTGACAGAGTCTTTTTGGCCTTGGTAATACTGAAATCGTGACTTTTCAAATTCGTCTGAACGAACTATTGACTTCATACATACATGCATTGCATATATTTGTCATACATATCATCACCATACATCGCTGAATCCGTTTGTCGTCGCTTTGCGACTATATTTATTTTTATTGTTCCCAGAATTTTGTGAGCAGGATTCAGCCCAAACGGCTGATGCTATTGAAGCCAAATTTCACAGGCTGGTAGAGCTTGTTGAGGAATGGCGACAATAAGCTTTTGGGCCAAATCGGTCCATACATTAAAGGTCCAGTTCGATTCCAAAATCGAAAATTTAACATTGATTTTTTTTTCAAAATGCACTTAGAGACGTAATTTTTTTTTTAAAATGTGCGCAATCAAAAATGCTGCAAAAAACCAAATCATGGCAAATTCGTAGGTCACGTGGTTTGGCCGCCATGCTGAATTTTCTGCATTTTTTTCAAAAGTCCGACCCCAGGCACCTTTCAGGAATCACCACTCGGCAACTGCTGATACTAGAAAGCTGAAACTTACACATAATGTAGCTGAGACATTGGCCTATAACAAGTTTGTTTCAAAATTTGAAAAATCGAAATAGTTTTTTTTATAAAAATCTTCAAAGTTTGCACATTTTGCAATATTCAAGGGCAGATAACTCAAAAACCTCCCAGACGAATTTGATGATTTTTGCATGAGAATTAGACATTAGCAAGGTCTTTAAGATAAAAGAATAAAATCGCTCGCGAACAGTCATTTCCGGTCAGGGTCAGAGGTCAAACTTTCCATTTTGGACATGTGGTGTTTTGGTGGGTATGTTTGAAATATCGTAGCGAATCAAAGGCGTACGATAACTCTTTGTTCTATACATCATATGAAAGCCAAAAGTCTATAGAATTTTTTAAAATTTGACAGTAAATTCCTTTATTTGTTTTACATTGATTTACGGCCCTTTGAATATTGTCAATTCTGCTTTCGTTTTGAATGCTTAGGATAAAGGTATGTTAAAAAAGTCGTTACTCATCAGTGACAGGAGACAAATCATTGTTCCATATATCATTAGAAAGCCAAAAGAATACACTATCTTTTAAAAATTAACAATAAATTCAGTTACTTCATTTACATTTAGTTACGAACCTTTGAATATTGTCAACCCTGAATGCATTTGATAACTGTATATTTGCAAAATGCGTAAGTCATCAATCAACAACAGACATATCTCACGAACCATTAGAGATACTTTTATAATTTTTATGTCAACTTGTAGAGAAAAGAATTGTCTTTTTTTTCCATGTATCATTTGTCTATGCGCGCACAGAAATGAAGAAGCGGTGCGCGCTCTACTTGCGCTCCGGCGTTCGCTAATTGAACTTGTATTTAACTCGCGCACCTTGCGGCACTCATACCTCACGAACCATTAGAGATAATTTTATAATTTTTATATCAACTTGTAGAGAAAAGAATTGTCTTCATTTCCATGTATCATATGTCTATGCGCGGACAGGAATAAAGAAGCGGCAAGCGAAATATAAGACATCGTTCACACGCGCTAGTTGCGCTCCGGCTATCGCTAATATAACTTGCATTTACCTCGCGCACCTTGCGGCATTCATATCTCACGAACCATTAGAGATATTTTTATAATTTTTATGTCAACTTGTAGAGAAAAGAATTGTCTTTTTTTCCATGTATCATTTGTCTATGCGCGCACAGAAATGAAGAAGCGGTGCGCGCTCTACTTGCGCTCCGGCGTTCGCTAATTGAACTTGTATTTAACTCGCGCACCTTGCGGCACTCATACCTCACGAACCATTAGAGATATTTTTATAATTTTTATATCAACTCGTAGAGAAAAGAAATGTCTTCATTTCCTTGTATCACACGGTGAGTGCCGTCGGTTAATTTGAGGGATAAAATAGAAAAACTTTACACTGATAGATCACATTGTCAATTAAACTCTTTGTTTGGGACTGGCAATAAATTGTCTAAGTGCGTCTCATACACTTTGATAGCCTTTGTGGTCAAGATTTAGTTTCAAGACCAAAGGCACGGGTGGGTGCGTAGGTAGGTACAAGCAAGTGTACCTTCCCTTAATTGAAAAGGGCATAATGACGGCCACTATCAGCTCTCGGGCTCTCGGGCTCTTGGTCATTAGATAAAGGTAGGCCGTCCTGATTCCTGCCTAAATGCTCGGCAGATTCCACTCGCAAGGGTGTGACGTCCTCGATTAACTCTTTTTTCCAAAATGCCTGTCGTCCTCCTGAACTTTGAAATATGCATTTCCTCCCGGCCGCATGTTCTACACTTTGTGCTTGTAGACATTTCATGCAAACACGCTGTCCAGTCATGTACATTCGATTTTGGTCACTAAATCCGTGCATACGGCCACGGGACACCGGAAGACGTCGCTACAACGTTCTCTGAACTCAGAACAGCGCTAGCCTCGCTAGACATCGTATTTTCGACCTAAAACAACACACCAAGGAGCTCGAAATGGTCAAAAGCACGCTCTGACCTCAAACAACACATCAAACAGCTCAAAACGCTGAAAAGCACCCCTCCATACAATGAATTCATTCTCGGATGCGAGATTGTTTGTTTTGCCTTCGTGAATCCAAAGTCTTAGTGCTAAGCCTTGGCCTTTGAAACCAAGATGCTAACTTTTAGGGTTCAAGTCCCGCTTGAGCCAACAAACTTTTGCAGATCTAACTTGTTATTTTTTTGCTTAGGTAGAACATATTTTGGTCACATTACAGTTAAATGGCATGAAATATATTTTTTATGCAAATTGATTTTGGATTCGAATTTGAAATTAATGTCTATCAAAGTACATACACAAACACAGGCCTAAACGTTGAGTATCAAGTGAATTCTGGTCATTTTGATAATGTATTAGTTACTTTTTAAATCTCAGAAAAATACGTCATGTGAAGGTCAAACACTCTGTGAAGGTCAAACAGGATGTCTTGAAGAGCTAAGTACTGCCGCGGCAGTCCGAGTTCAATATGACATTTACGTTTGCAATTGACAGAGTCTTTTTGGCCTTGGTAATACTGAAATCGTGACTTTTCAAATTCGTCTGAACGAACTATTGACTTCATACATACATGCATTGCATATATTTGTCATACATATCATCACCATACATCGCTGAATCCGTTTGTCGTCGCTTTGCGACTATATTTATTTTTATTGTTCCCAGAATTTTGTGAGCAGGATTCAGCCCAAACGGCTGATGCTATTGAAGCCAAATTTCACAGGCTGGTAGAGCTTGTTGAGGAATGGCGACAATAAGCTTTTGGGCCAAATCGGTCCATACATTAAAGGTCCAGTTCGATTCCAAAATCGAAAATTTAACATTGATTTTTTTTTCAAAATGCACTTAGAGACGTAATTTTTTTTTTAAAATGTGCGCAATCAAAAATGCTGCAAAAAACCAAATCATGGCAAATTCGTAGGTCACGTGGTTTGGCCGCCATGCTGAATTTTCTGCATTTTTTTCAAAAGTCCGACCCCAGGCACCTTTCAGGAATCACCACTCGGCAACTGCTGATACTAGAAAGCTGAAACTTACACATAATGTAGCTGAGACATTGGCCTATAACAAGTTTGTTTCAAAATTTGAAAAATCGAAATAGTTTTTTTTATAAAAATCTTCAAAGTTTGCACATTTTGCAATATTCAAGGGCAGATAACTCAAAAACCTCCCAGACGAATTTGATGATTTTTGCATGAGAATTAGACATTAGCAAGGTCTTTAAGATAAAAGAATAAAATCGCTCGCGAACAGTCATTTCCGGTCAGGGTCAGAGGTCAAACTTTCCATTTTGGACATGTGGTGTTTTGGTGGGTATGTTTGAAATATCGTAGCGAATCAAAGGCGTACGATAACTCTTTGTTCTATACATCATATGAAAGCCAAAAGTCTATAGAATTTTTTAAAATTTGACAGTAAATTCCTTTATTTGTTTTACATTGATTTACGGCCCTTTGAATATTGTCAATTCTGCTTTCGTTTTGAATGCTTAGGATAAAGGTATGTTAAAAAA
>CAKAJN010000214.1:0-25081 GCA_916613615.1 Steromphala cineraria
TATGTATTTACTATTTTCAAAGATGTGTTAAATATTGGACCAAGTTATTAAACATGGAAACGAGTCGCCATCCAAAGGCCTGCTATCTTATGCTTAAATCATATGACGACCATGGTGGTATCAGTTGGGTGTCGCATGTTCGTACCTTGTTAATGGAAACGGGTTTTTCATATGTATGGATATCTCAAGAATGTGGTGATATTCCAGCTTTTATGCAATGTTTTAAACAACGATGTCATGATATTCAGTATCAATTATGGCGTAGTAAATTATGTTCATCATCATATCTGCATAATTATTGTTCTTACAAGAGTATTCTGGAACCAGAGATTTATATTTTTAAGCTCATTTCAAATAGAGACTTGGTACGTACTCTGTGTAAGTTCAGATGTATGAGTCACAAACTTAATATACAGCAATACCGATATGATAAAAATGTTAATACTGACCTACTCAAATGTACAAAATGTAATTATGGCGTTATTCAAGATGAATTTCATTTTTTATTAGTTTGTCCATTTTATGAAATAAGTAGAAAATTGCTGTTACCAAGCCATTTTCATACCAATCCGACAAGGGAAAAATTTGACTTGCTTATGGCTTCACAAAATATTGAATATCTTAAGAATCTTGCTATTTTTCTCAAACGTAATCTACCTATGTAATATACCATCTCGATGTCCATGCGCTCTGATTATATGTACATACGATTTTGTACTTTTGGCCATGAGGCCTCGAATACGAATAAACTTTCACTTTCACAGGTGTAAGTGTGACACAGCAAGACAACAATGTTATACAACGTTAACCTAAGGAGTTGCAATTGTTACATACTCATAACATTTTCAACCAAAATCCTTCCTTATTTTGATCAATCACATGTTTATTAAGACTTTGACTTTGAGTTGAAACAGGCGTAAATTTTTCTTTTTGGGCAAAATGGATATGTGTGAAAGAACACTACACATCAGAGACTACAGGGATACGGACTGAAGCCAAAATCGATAGAGTCGCCTCAACGGATAAAAAAGCTGTGTCGAGCTAATTGACAAGTTTAGTGACACTGGGCCATTACTGAGGAAGACTTATGAAGCCTGTTCTCTTGAAAGAACGAAAAGGGGCTTAATGTAATTCCTCTGCCGTGAAACTGGGAACTGTAGATTACATTCCTCTATCAACTAGTGTCAAGTAGTAATCTGGTTTATACTAGGAGAGTTATGTATAAAGGAATGGTTTTCATGATTTGACATTTTTGGTCATCCATTTCACAGCATTTAGTAATTCATGATAATAATTAATTTCATTGCACTTCACTACAGGTTATGGCGGTTATTACTAGTTTATATTCTTTGTTATAACAAAGTTTCCTGATTAATTCATTGACACCTTTTTGAGAAAGATGGTCTCATTTCTACAAGATTAATTAATATTTTCGACAAATGAACAGAATAAAATTAAATAATACATATAAACGTATTTCATTATCCTTGACCAACATTATTTTCTTTTGATATTTTCCGTTGAAATCAAATACAGCTGCTTACCTTAAGCAATCTAAGTAAACCTAGCCTCAATATTATCCGTTTCACTCCTATAGAGTCTAGAAAGGTCTTGTAGAGGGTCGCGTCAGCCGACCTTTCTGCGACCTATGACCCTCCAACGTTTTACGTGCGAAGCCAGACTATTGTGGCTTGGTAAGCTGAGTTCTGATTGGTCAATTCGATACGTGGGCTGACGCGACCCTCTACTAGGCCGTTTTAGACTCAGTATAGGAGTGAAACGGATAACATTGAGGCTAGGTTTACTAGGACTGACCTTAAGTTTGTTCACTTTCCAGAGCTCATGTCATTTCATTTGAGTTCGATTCGGGCATCAGTTAAACAACTTCAGCAGAATCACTCAATGTCTAATTGTTACAAAACCATTATGTTACTTATTTTGGGATTATCTTAAATTCTGTAGTGAAATTTCAACACGCTCTGTTTTGTTTTTGCAATGCTACTATGTCCCAAAGACATCCCTAATTAAATGTTAAGATAAATGAACCTACTTAAAAAAAACACAGCTGTACTACGTTTGCAATTAGCATTATATAATCTAAACCAAGTTCGTTTATTTTTTCGAGTAAATGGAGTCATCATAACGTTATACATCTTGAAAATAAGGAAATGCTATATCAATGTATTCAATTCAATCCACATCGGTAGTAATGCACATTTTATCTTTGGTTTAATCTTAAGTATTCTGAAATTTTACCTGTCTTTTGGAGCTCTTATTTCATGGTATAAATCATGTTAAAGAAGAACAGAGATTAATTAGACGATAAGGGCATTTCAGTTAACAGACACCTTTATTTTCAAATTATAATTATCAAGATAAGACTAACAATTCCACTTCAAATACCAATCAATATGACTCAAAATGTATGTAACTAATTCAATCATTTTGTATAAAATAAAGATTGTTCTTGTCACAGTTATTAAAACCACATTGATAACTTTGTTATGTTAACCAAGTATGGCATATATATTTTATTGTAAAAAGAATATTATTAATATCATTAAGATTCTCTCAATATAAGTGTACATATCAAATGACAGATTCATATTGTTCCTTTAAAGGATATAAAAACCCAATTCCAAAATATTGAAAACATATTGTTTTGATCATACAACACATCTTGCGACATCGCCCCTCTAGCAAGTTAGTACCTCTGATCTGCCAGTGAACCCAAATTTATCATTATCAGATAGGAAACAACACTCATTCAAACAAAATATCACATTTTTATCAAACAAATATACCTACCAATAGATCTCACATATTTATGATACTTTGGAGACCAGTTTAACAACACTTGAGCCATATTTCAGTGATGAAAAAATGAAGGCAAAATGTATTGCAATAATTTGATTCATTTAACATATACTCATGTACAAAAGAAAGTTGACAAAATAAAAATTGGTTTGGTTAAAAATGGGCTGTTTTCTCAAATAAAAATGAACAGATATACGTGTAACTGTGGTCCGAGCAAAGAAACACATCGTCGATTCCATAAACTTCGAAAGAAAACGGTAAAAATGATAAAAATGAAAAACATGCGTTTGCACTGAGAACCAAAAAATGCACATGCACAAAATCGTATTCTGCTAAGGCAGCATAAAAAATACACACAATAACAAAAGCCTTTAAAAAGGCATGCTTGGTGCCACATAGGCAGATGAAGGAGATTGTGATTTGTCGAACAATTTGGGTGATAATATATACAACACTGGATAACAGCAGTAATATTAACATGAGTATTACTCAAAGTTAATTTCACAAAATTAATTTCTATCAACACGAATTGCTGAAAGTTATGAATATTTTTTACATTCATCAACGATTGTTGGTATATTTCAAATCAAAACACACGAGGGTGATATTCTATTTATCATTCAAATTCACTCTTTTTGAGATCTCAGAGAAAAAATGTAAATCTCTGAACACAACAACACTAGATTTTCAAGACAGTGATGTGACAGTGACAGTTTATGATGTTTTTGCATTGTGATGTTGTTACTTGAAGTAAAAGCACTGCATGGGTTGCCATGTAGCGTTGACAATGACAGGAAATTGTGCAAAACGTACTGCCAAAACCATATCTCCTTGTCATGCTGGTTGATTATTAACTGTAGTATTACAGATAATAAACAAAATACTTTCCGATGATCTGACAGGATTTCAACCCAGCTCTGCTGAGCTAAGCCGCGGCCTTATAGTAACCGTACATGGAACCAGCGATGTAGGTCATATTCAATAATATAGCACGAGTCAATTTCAGTAGCTCTGATAATAAATACATGTTTTCAACGTAAACATTTTGTGACATTGTTAAGTATGACTTGTCACGTGGGCGTAAGTGATCTACCTATTAGTAAACATAAGTCTTTTTTCGATGTCACCATCGTTCTCACACAAACATTACTTTTAAATCGCCAGGCGAGCCCAGCGTGAAATTAAATCGTGTGGGTTATAAAAAAGTTGATTCTGCATTTATTGAATGCGAAATAATGCTCTTATCTGGAACAAATGCAGACTCTTCATCAAATGAAGATGTTTTTGATTGAGTCTGTTAACATTTATCAGCGTCTTTAATAGAAAATATTGTTTCTCTTTTAACATGACATTTAAAGCGAAATCATATTCCACAGTTTAATGTGCCAAATATTTTGTATTACCCACATGGTGACGTAATGCATTTTTTGCTTCAGCTCTGTTCATTGGTCTTTTGATTTTTCAATTCAAATAAATCATTTATTTCATTTAATATGTTTTTTCTTCAGTGTTACTTGTGAAACGATGTCAACTTTGTTTTGGACATGAGTATATGTCTGGATCTCAATATCATCTGAAGTATATTATTTCGAGTTTACCAAACCAAACAAGTTCTTGTCCTTTGGATAACTGTTGTTAAGTTGAATATCCAACAATCAATCTTGCATCTCTTTTGCCAGGTCCGTGAAGGGGCATGATTAAGAGCTTCCTTCTCAAAATGCTGCACACACAATAAGATCATGCACGGATGTGGAAAATATATTTAAGTCAGGCATGAGCGAGAAAGGAAATATAACTTACAAGTGAGAAAGAACTGACAGTTCTGATATCAAGATGTTTTCTTTAAACCAATGATTTTTCAAGGAGCAAATAAACTTCCCGTACGAAGCCAAGAAAATGTTTGTGAAGACATCTTTTACGGTAGCTCTGCTTCATTTAAAAGGGGAGTAGTGAAAAGCGAATATACATAGAATCCAATAGAATAGACATGTCAACAATAAATTTCAAAACAAATTAACAAAATATACTTTCCTTTGATATGATATTATATCAAGACTAACATGTACAGAGTATTTCAGATCATTCTTTAAATAATTACGTAATTATACTTTCAATTTCAGATCTAATCGGTACTACTCTGATCATCAAAACAAAGACCAAGACAGCTTTGCTAGTGTGTAAAAGTTGTTTTCATAATGTGAAATATAGTTTATAGATTGAACTATAACTAAGGTTTCATGTTAAAATGGTCTTAAACAGTTAGTTCTTATAGTGTCAAACACACAAAAACAATATACTGGTATGTCTTGTAGCAACAAATTTAATACTGATGTCGATATTTATCATAACAATTTCCCAGGCGATATCTCCTAGGAAACTTTCAGGAATGATTGTTAACATAATTATCTGTATAATGAATACGTTAGATTTACAGCTGAATCATGTTGTCGCTTGCGACTATATTTGTTTTGTTTATTTTAAAAATAATCTTAAAATATCCAGGGAAAATGTGCATTTGTATCCAATATAAAACTTTATTTGCACCATATGTAATAAGGACTCGGACACTACCTCCTTACAGGCCTAACTCAAATCATACCTTCTCATCATACAGCATATTGCCTGCTTTCAACAAAGCTGATGCTACGTTAGCTGGCCATTTTTTTTCTAAAACTTTAGTGCTTCATACACTATAACATATATCACGGAAAATATGGCAGCAAGAGAGTCTTTGCTCATGATATCTCCTATTAACATTGTTACACATATCTTCTTCAATTACATACATATAGGCGTGTCAAGTTCGAGCCCAGAAATTACAACAACTGTCAGCGTGAAGGATATTCCCATATCTATCTTTGTTGGGAGGTAATGAAACTAAAAAAGGTTCACATTTTTATTTTATAGAGTTGTAATGAACACATCGGTTTGATTGACCACATTAAATTTTCTTGATCAACAATATTGGAAGATTGAAAACACCATTGACTTCCAGAAATTAAGTAAAGACGAACTTTCCCAATAGTTGTAAAGAACTGTCACCATCCTATGACTCTTATAGTCTCTAGGCTCTACACTAACTACCTTCGCTTCCGTCTTGACAAATGACTGCTTTTCTGTTTTCTCTCTTTATGTCCATTGGTGATATCAACTGAAGATAAGTTCTTTTGCTGCTTTGGGTGTTTTCGTTGTCTACTCTATCTCGGCTATGGAAAAGGGGAGAAAATTGAAACCTGTATTGTAACTACAGTAGAACTCGGATATAACAAACTCCAAGGGACCAAAGCATTTAGTTCGGTGTTTGATATACGCATATAATTTTAATGATATTATATAGGGACGGGACTTGAAAATTTGTTCGCTATATCCGATTCATCGCTAAATCCGAGTTCGCTATATCCGTGTTCTACTGTATTTTCATTCATCCTCAATACAACCCTTTTGTCATTTTCTGATATGCTGTATTTAAGACTTATCTGTTCTCTTGTTACCTGACTACATAAAATAAAAAAGGACACAACTTTCTTAGCTTTAATAAATTCACATACTAAGTTTATGTATGTATCTTTCTTTCCAAATTTAATAATTTTGCGTTTCTCATACTGACGAATTAAGCTTGATCTGTTAAGCAGCCTTTCATTTATCGCACTCTTGTAAAACACGGTTAAGGTTGTGCCATTTGACATACACGGAAACATATTGGATTAATAGATATTGATTATGTAACAGCCTTTGCTAACACCAATACTCCAGCCTCAATATCTTTAAAACAAACTGTTAACGTATTATTAATTCAACGATTATTATTTTGTCTTTCGTAATATATTTTATTTAGGCTGGTTTAAAAATGATGATTAATAATAAGCGTGGCATGTTACCTTTATTACCCTGAACTGAGTTTTCATTTTATTTATCTGGGACTAAACACGCAAGAAAACAAATGAAGAATCAATGGAATAGGTTAAATTATCTCCTAATATTATTCGTACTTGACACTTAGATTGTCGACGCTGACAATTGTCAATCATTTAATCTTAAGATAGCAATTCAACCCTTCCTAAAATGATCTTAAGTTTATACCTGATATCATATTTCATTACTGTTTCGTTTTGAAATATATCATAGTGAAAGTTCAATAAGCTTGTTTTTGTTTTGGCGTTGAGCTTAAGTAAATCTTGCTTAAATTCTGTAGTGATAATTTGATATGGTGATACCTTTTCAATAACAAAATGTCAGGCACATTGATTTAAGCTTTCATACATTAGACAAACCTGTTTAAATGGATTAATGATTAACATTCTTCTATTCTAGATAATGTTTGCTATATAGAGTTTCAGTCAACGTTGCAAATACCCATTGAATTTAATATCATATGTCTAAGGATAATCTAAGGAGTCTAAAGATAATCACTATGGGTTTCATGTGAGTAGACACATATAATTACAATCTTCTTTTTTGCCCATAAGAACAACACTTAACAACATCTATACTTAGAAACAAGCAAAAAATCCACTCTGTTTCCATTAGCTGATTACGGATAATGGTTCTGAAAAGATGTCGTGTGGTTCTCGAACTAAAATTGTTTTACCATAGGATAAAAAAGGATAAGTCAGTAGTTGTCCACATTTTAAATTTATACATGAGCTGATTCAAACATTGAATATATGAATTAACTACTACTTATTTCTCAAATAGCACGGCCTTGAATTCTTTACAGCAAAATCAACTCTAAAGCAACATAATGCAAACAATCATTTGTTATTCTTTTGTTAGCATATATATATCAATCTATATATCCGTGTATAAGTAAGTACTTCTAACCTGATACATGTATATTGTAAGATATTCTCCCGAAGCATCAATGCGATTTAACGTTAAAAAGGGATGATATCATTACAAAATGTGATCTAAAGATATGCTTATGGCTACATTTTTGTGTCATTTTCTTGACTCAGAAGCTTTCATGATAACATCAACTATTCTTCATTTAACCAGGCATCCTCACTTGTATTATTTTGTTTTACTCAGCTATGTCGTTGAACAAGAAGGTGCGATTTGAAATATAATCCTTGGTGATTCAACGACATCTTTCACATTGCTCCAGGCTCTGTTCGTGAACTGTTTCTTCGCGACTAAAACCTCCCACTTTATCAGATTCCATTTATCACAGTCTCGTTATCAGTAACATGCTCACATTGCTTGATGGAGATTACAGCCCTTTATCGATACAACAATGTGTCACTCGATGCTTCCTGGTCCATGAATAGTCTGATAATGTTAAGTTATCAAGACTTGTAGACCTGTCGATTTACGTTAGCTGATAAGCAACCTCTCATTTCCCGTTTTGAGTGCACAATGTGTATGATACAATACAATCAAAGTTTTCAGAGGATTTCATTTCACAGATTATAACAACGTATCTTCAGAGTTTAGAATCGATAGAGTTACCTCCAGAGATTTAAAAGCTGTTCCGAGATAATTCCCAAGTGTCTTTACACCAATACATTTACATACAGAAGACTTCTCCGGACCGGAGGAAAAATACTTAATGTAATTTCGTTGTCGTGAAAACTGGAGCCATAGAATACATTCATTAAGCCAAAGTTGTGAGTAGCGACCTGATTTATAAATGGAAGCTACGGGTTTTGAAAGAATTCACATCTATAAAGGAAGAATTACATTTATTTGTAAATGTTAGCAACGGGTTTCTTGCGTGTAGGGGTGAAACAGTACGCTTGAGCTTCGGTTCAGTGCGTATTGCGGTACTGGACCTTCGGTTCAGTAATTTTCAGTTCGGTAAGAAAACATCATTCAAACACTCAGGGGTGTTGAAATAGACAAAATATTTAACTTGCCCCTGGGCAAGTAAACTCTAAAAACTGACTTGCCCAGAAAGAGTGTCGACTTGCCTTAAAAATAATACTAAGTTAAACTAATAACACTGTTATGTAAATGATTTTGTGTATTATACAGTGATTGCAAAAGCTAGACAAATATGAAGATCTACATAGATAATGAAATAAATTATTTATTGGTTTTGTCAATTTGAATAGCATCAATCAGATAGAATGTAATATATTGTGTTTTAACTTGACAGTTGCAATATTTACAGAACATCTTTAGACATATTTGTAAATCTAATTACATTAAATATGCATTCTTGAGAGATAACTATAACCATCTCATATTTTTATTATAGGTTAATATTTTATTATTTTGCAATCGAATTGACCCCACCCATGAAGAACTGGCGATAACGTATTTACCATTAAAGTTACAGGTCTGCTATTTTAGGACAAAACACTAAAGTGATAGAGTGTTACAACACAGCAAAGCAAATTCCTCTTAACACGTAATACGAATACACCGGGGTAAACCGTTTCACCTCTATTTAAAATGCAGGTTTAAACAATTCCTTTAATCAAAAGGATTGATCGATATATTTAGTCGAATAATCTAATGTATCTTACGATTGAAGGGGAGAAGAAAAGCAATCAATTATGTGGCAAAACCACTGTATGCTTTGTGAAGATAAAGAGGTTTTATTAGTTTCAACGAGGCTCTTCTTTTGTCTAGTTGAAGAAGTTAAAATATTAACCAATAATATCAAAAATTCCGATGTTCTAGATTTTCTTATTATTCTAAATTGTCAATTAGTCACGAAAAATACAATTCAAAATAAAGAGCATGAATTTGGCCATTAATGTCATAATGTGATATCTTCAGTTGAATTGTATCTTTCAAGCTGACTTTGCTCACATGTTTTTCTCTTTTCCTCAAATACTTCGAATAATTCCTATTCCTATAGCCGGCAGCAATTTATCAGCGTCCATTGCACCTTTTAACTGTAAGAAGGTATGATTTATGTAAACATCTTATCTGTTTAACATAAAAATTAGTTTATGTCACAATCATAGAGGCCGCTCTAGGGCCATTCAGCTAAACGTCTGTATCCTAATGAATGTTCTCATGTATAAGAATACCCATGGTTCATTTTCTTGGTGAAGATGTTTCAATTGATTTGTTCAAAGAAGTATGGCTATTTCAAAGTCACACATCATGAGGCAATGCATTTCTTTATAAATGCTTTTTGTATAATCTATCGATTTTGAAATCTATAAATAGCTTGTAGGAGGATACTTGTATTTAAGAAATAAAGTTCGCTCTACCCCAATGTGTTTTGTAATCAAGTATAGTTTTGCTCTGAACTATTATAGTTAAAGCACGAGGACGGTAGTCCTTATTACAAAACACATTTGGGTAGAGTGAACTTTATTTCTTTTCTAAGATACCAAACTTATTTGCAGGGAAGTAAATACATTCTTACAATTTCAAAGTAAAATATTGTAAAAATAACTTAGATTATATATCCACGAACAGGGCTAACTGCTGGCTATTACATGTTTAGAACTCACCTCCTAAATGAAAAATATTGTTTATTGGTGAAACAGTTGATTATGTTAATGAAGCAGTTTTATTATCTCATTTATAAAGTTTAAAATTTTATTCTCTTGTTATTTTGTCATTGTTCAAACAAAACAAAAACATTAGACAACTCATGTTTAATAAAACGTTACTTTTGAACAATCAAGTTGTGTGATCATGTAGTGCGGGCCACACTGCCCATATAAAGCTGATCACGTGATTGACATTCAACAAAGAATTATTGGTATTGTTTGTCAGGAAGCGTGGTAGATCGAGATCTATCATTCTTTTTTTGCTGTTGTCTAAAAAGTTTAAGTTGATGGTACCACCGCTAATATTAGCTGACTGTGTACACCATTAAAAGGTGTACAAACTGTATTGGTTGAGCTATCTATCTATCTATCTATCTATGGCACGTTGCTTGGCAGAGACGGTTGACGTGTGTCAACATCACAAATGCTACGGGGCGCCGTGACCTGACGTGGAATGTCAACATGGTCACTCGACAAGCATGTTGGAGCAGAGCATTGGTCGCAGCGTTGTTCCGACTGCTCATTTCTGTGACCAGTGACGGACATGATACCAAGGGCCCCAAACCCCGGCTTCGGAAAGTTTGGTTGATAGGGATGAGCCATGTTGATTTATAGAACCGAGATCAAAGGTCACCATGGACACCATGTAGATTACGAGGGGGCAGCGGGGAAGAGCGGATAGCGTCATTCAATTGTTACGTCATGTACAATCTTCACCTTTATTGTCTGTTAAAGTACTTTTTTTTCGATTGTTCTAACCGCTAGGCATCTTAGAATGAAAGATAAAAATAGATTGTATGAATTATTTAACAACATTGATTAAAACCATTTTGCGAAGAAACATTTTTTATAATTCTGTTTCACGACTATTCATTTAAAACTTTTATCACAACTCTATAAAATATTCTTTTAACAAGAAGCAATTATTTTAATGTCATAAAACATCTTGCCAATTTTAAGAAATATAGATAGTTCAACCTAATTTTACTGTCTCATATTTATGATATATAGTTTAGTAGAAGTTCATATTGTTATTGATAAAAGCTGTTTATCTTGTTATCTATTGCCATTCTAAATAATAACAAAGTCATATACTAGCAGGCCCGATTGTAAAAGAACTTGCATTTTATAAAATATGTTCGTATCTTGCTATATCTAGACCCTACACTGTCCGATCAACACTACAAGTTAAAATAGTTTGTTATTATCTGTCACATGAAGCAACTTTCAGAATAACATTTGTAACGATACATGTGTCAGCTGTCGATTATTATTATCTTATCAGTATTATTTGTTTTATCATATGCAAGAACAAAAGATTATAAAGAAAATAGTAGATTTTGAAAGATATTTCACTTAACAAATAATGTGCTTATTTCAGTATTCTAGTAGCATTATTATGATAAAATGTAAGAGTGTCTTGTGCACAACAAAATACATTTTTCATGAGCCTTAGATATTTAAGGTTTATCTGACTATTTAACGATCAATATTCCTATTACTAGTTCCACAGGGATTATGATGCATTAGAGTTAAGAGATTAGTGCTCACAGTGCACCAAACACAATCAAATCCTGCACGAATTTGGAAGACTCATTAGAGCCCGTTGATTGCAAGAAGAAATAAAGCTGGGAATTATGGTATCTGGGGATAATCTGAGGTGAGAAAATACGCTTTAAGTAAGATAGAGCAAGCCATCGGCGGAAATATGAAACTTGAATTTAAACACATATAAAAGGGCGAACTGACAGAATTTTGCATGTCGTTCCTATCCAAATATGTTATTGATTATCTTTATAAGGTTGTATTGTAAATTCGTATCGAAAGAATTCAATGTTTACCTTTTAGAATAAATTGTCGTATTCAATTAAGATCTTTATTAGTTGAACTGTTTGTGGATTAACTTAAAATAACAGCTCTCGTTGTACATATCAACTCGCCCGAGGTTGGGACAGTTTTGACCTAACTTTGGAGAGAACCACTCAATTTACTTATATACAGTACAGGTTTGATATATTCCTAAAAGCATTCCTATTATCAACAAACACGCATTAAGTCTTGTGTACAATAAAAACATGATTTCGCAAATATAAATCAACATTTTAATAGCATTCTTCATTTGTTTCCACCTTAGACTTACGATGTCTAACAGTAATGTTTGACAAGAAGATACAATATCACCATCAAATACCCATTGGGGTACAACTTCTGTAGATAAAAGTGACAATGACAGTCAAAGAAACTTTTGATATATTGATATTGAAAAACAGTATATATTTCTCTCCATTTTAGATGATATGGCGTATTTATATGTATTTCTGCTCACAAAGCATTCAGCTGCATAGGTAAGTATATCCTAGCACAAACATCATGTAATTTGGGTTTCGTTTGGACATCAATCAAATACCTCTAGCAGCACTAACATGAGATCACCAGTCCATGTGTCAAATAACCATTCTCAAACCATATTTTGGGATCGTATGGTCAGTGACGAAGAATTTCGAAATCTGGCACAGAAAAAAACGAGAACAAAACATAATAACAATGACATTGACCATAAGCAAAGGAATAAAATTTACTAAGACCCAAAGATGTTGCTCACTTATGAAGGATTTTGTAGAGAAAAAAAAACTGTTTTCGGAATTTTGACCCTTGGTCACTTTTATGACCTGCCACAAATATTACGGATAGCTGTAAGGTGTGGGGTTCGGATATGTTAATGCAGAATGAATCTTAAGTTGATAAGTGAAATGTCAGCATTATACGTTTTGTTTTCGCAATGCTAGGATGACTAAAAGACATTTCAAATTAGATGATATTTGCACTAGAATACTAAGGTAAATGAACAAACTTAAATTACGTAGCTGTACTTGATAGGTATTGGATGCTTACGACTGTATCTATGTTGTTAATATAAACAACATACATATTTAACCTATTGCATTATTTTATAATGATAAATTGCATTCTAACGAAATTTTTGTTCACACATATGACTTTAGGCTTTTAGCTTCTGGGCAGCAAACTAAATAAGTTATTATTCATCCAACTATAATCCTTATTTTTCGTTGCTATTGATAAGTTTCTAAAGTCACATTTGACCAGCAGATTATATATGATCCAATGAAATAACATCTTTGATAAGCTGTGTGTATTGCTGTTTCATCAACATTTTCAAGTCGTGGCCTTTTGCTTAGAGGTTGAATTTCCTTGTTACAATTTGCTTAATTCTATTACTTTCGATTAGGCATCAATCACATCAATTTATTGATAATTCACACACCGCACTGTCATTTCTAAAAAAATGTGGTCTTGAAACAATTTTAGTTTCTTTATGAATAATGTGTGTAGTTGTTTTGAGCTTATATTAGAATAATTGTAAAAAATCAACATAGGACTTATGTCCTGAAATAAAAGAAATATAAAACTAAATAATCAAATGGATACAACTGAACAGAGATTTTTTTGATTACCAACCAGCTATACATTAATCGATGAGGTAGCATGTATAAAACATTTTGAAAGACTTGAGAGTGTTGCAAAAATATAAACATCAAAATCTTGATAAATATTCTACAAAAAGTAAATAGTTATTTTTTGTACATACATGCTATTACCTACTATTTATCAAAAGTAGACATATTAACAATTCGATATCAAAGGATGCCATAACAGACAGATATTTTATCATCCAAGATCAAAGAATATGCTAACATAAACTTTTTTATCAGAGGTCTATCTAAGAACCTTTCATATAGACATCAAAGGCCGAACTTATTCCGTTTTGTTATTTTTACTTAGCAACTTCTTTGAGGAACAAAATCAGAACTGAAGTAAGTTAATAACCCTTGGAAATGCCATGAACAAGGACGAGCTACATTGCTCCAGGCTTTATATGTGACCAGTTTCCCCTCTCTCCCTCTCTTGACTAAAGTCTCTCATCCTCCATCACAGACACATTGCCAGCATCAGACTCACACTGCCTGATAGAGGATAGATCCCTTACAACAAATTTGCCATTCAACGTTCCTTCCCTTTCTGTGAAAAGTAGAACACTAAGTTATGAAGTTTCATTCACATGCTACATACATACATACAACTACAGAAGAGTCAAATTCATTAATGGATGCTAAGGGTATTAGAGCTAAGCTTTGATCAGTCCACTGCTACAAAGTAGAAAACCTTGACACCATGAGAAATCTTCGAATGTGGACCTGATTAATTATTTAAGGTCAATATTTGAGTTAGCTATCAGAGTTCTATCTTGTCATTATCTAGTTAATAAATCTTGTAAGTATGCTGACTTCATAAAATGTCGATCACATGCAAACAACTGATAGACCCGTATCCTAAATATAGGCTTATATTGAATCCAATTTGCGAGAATTATGAAAGAGTCAGGGACAGACTTTTTCTAGAAACTATACTTGAGCATCTTCATATAGATGCAAAATGTTTTAATAAAGTGACCAAAAAACGTTTTCGTCAAAGGCTCAAAAGGTTTTCAAAGACTTAACCAAGAAACCTTGTTCTAACAAAAAATACGAAATAGTAATAACCACCTGTGGTTGAGTCCAATGAAATTAGATTATCATTATGAAACACTAAATGCTGTGGCACTGAGTTAACATGGAAATCGATGAAAACATTCCTTACTATACTACAACTGTAAAATTTTGTAAAATATTCTCTAACCTACATCAGGACAGGTCTTAGAACTCAAGATCATCTTGCTTCTTACTATTGAGTTTGCGACCTTCTTCTGACCAATTAAAGATTATCCAAAATGATTATATTACATAGGAAATCTGTCACAGTTAAACAAACTTTAGGTTGGCAGCTGTAGTTTACATAAACAATACAAGTGTAAGTGTGACTCGCCAAACAATACTACCATTGTTATACATTGTTAAACTAATGAGTTATTACATACTCATATTACCTTCAACCAAAATCCCTTCTTATTCTGATAAAACCCCATGTTTCTCAGGACTTGGACTTTGAACCAAAACAGGCATGAATCTGTCTTTTTGGGCAAAATGGATATGTGTGAAGTACCACTACAGATCAGACCACAGGGATGCGGACTGACACCAGAATCGATAGAGTCGCCTCAACGGAAAAAAAAACTGTGTTGAGCTAATTGACAAGTGTCGTGACACTAGGCCATTACTGAGGAAGACTTATGAAGCCAGTTCTCTTGATAGAACGAAAGGGGCTTAATGTAATCCCTCTGCCGTGAAACTAGGAACTGTAGAATACATTCCTCTATCAACTAGTGTCAAGTAGTAATCTGCTTTATACTAGGAGGGTTGGGATTGCAAAAGAATGACATATATAAAGGAATAGTTTTCCTTATTTGACATTTTAAGTCATCCATTTCTACAAGATTTATCGATATTTTCGGCAAATGAACAGAATAAAAACAAATAATACATATTAACGTATTTCATCATCCTTGACTAACATTATTTTCTTTTGATATTTTCCGTTGCGTACCTTAAGTTTGTTCACTTTCCAGAGCTCATGTCTTTTTTATTTAAGTTCGATTTGGGCATCAGTTAAACAACTTCAGCAGAACTGATAAAGAATCACTTAATGTCTAATTGTTACAAAACCATTATGTTACTTAGTTTGGGATTATCAGATCTCTCATGCACAAGTTATAACATTGGCATGATGAAGTTGATGGAAAGGTCAAGTATTGAAATTCTGAAATTTTGATTGAAATCTCAAATATCAACTCTCTGAGAAAAAAAACCCCAAAAACTTGGCTCTGTTACAATGACTTAAAGGAACACATGTTACTTGTGTTGAAAGCTGTTGATCAGTTATGAACAGTTTGCATCTGTTCTGAACCCTGGTCACTTCATTGACCTATCCATACTGATACAGTAAACTATGATATGTGAAATTATGTTAAAGGACAATGAATCATAATTATATAAATTCTGTAGAGAAACTTCAACATGCTCCGTTTCTTTTCGCAATGCAATAATGTCTCACTGACATCTATATTAGATGCTAAGGTAAGTGAACTTACCTAGTACAACATTACATAAGTTTGTTAATTTGTCGAGAAACCTTCATAACATTATATATGTCTTGAAACTTTTACGGTATAAATCAAGTTACAGTTGATCTCTTTCTTACAAAGATGAATCAGACGATATATCCATAGGGCAAATTCAGTTAACAAACACCTTTATTGTCAAATTATAATTATCAAGATGAGGCTAACAATTCACTTCAAATACCAAGCAATGTGACCCAAGCTATACATAACTGATTTAATCACTTAGTATACTCGAAAATGTAAAAATTGTTTATGTCGTCGCAGTTATTAAAACCACAGCAATACCTTTGTAATGTTAACCAAGTGTGGCAGATATAATTATTGATATTATGAAGATTCTCTCAATTTAAGTGTACATATCACTTGACAGATTCATAGTGCCGTATTGTTAAATAATAACATTGTGAGGATGTGTGCTTTAAAGGATTTTAAAACCCCATTGCAAAATATTATAAACATATCGTTTTGATCATACAACACATCTTGCGACATCGCCCCTCTAGCAAGTTTGTACTCTGATCATCTAGTGCTAGTGGACCAAAAATTATGAGAATCATAACAAGATTCAATCAAACAAAATATCACTTTTTTAATCACTTATACCTACAAAAAGAGATCTCTCATATTTTTAAAACATTGGAGACCAACTTTCATTTGATATACTATTATGAAAAAAAAAGAAAATATATTTCAAAAGCATTAGTTGAAAATCAGCATTTGGTGTCTTTTCCATCATAATTATTGCCAGTAGAGCAGATGAATAGACCTACTTATACTTAGATTGCTTAAATTTAACATGATTAACATTGAAACATCATCATATAATACATGTTTGTTGCCGAATTGAATTACACCTGCAATATTATAGAATTTCATTGCAATTGCAATATGAACATTGCTATGTGTTTAATCTTTATACCATGTTCATGAAATATGATGATGAAAATGAATTGAATAGAAGAAGGTAAATATAAACACTATGTAAGGTTAAACTGCATTAAAAATGACACCAACATAATCATCAATATTTCACCTAAACATTATTGAGAATAGATGCCACATATGTCCTGTTAATAATGATACTGTTTAGGGTATTTATAAAGCGCACATATCCACACCGAATGCATGCTCAAGGTGCTCCCTGATTTATTACCCTGGTCTTACCCAAGCAGCCGATAAAGCGGTGGAAGGTCATCAACACAACTTTCACCAGGTACCTAATTAATACTGCTAGATGAACAGAGGGGACACCACAATTTATTCAAATCGTGTCTCACTTTGGGGCAGGGAATTACCCTTCAAACTTTAAGTTTATTTAGCAATAAATCGGGTAACCCAAATTTTGCTGAACTACACTGATCACGCTCAACTCAGCTTCGCACAGGACCACTTGCCACCACGTATTTATACAATGATTAACTGAACCGAAATGGAGATTTTTCCATTATATGATTTACACTTTATTTAATCACAAAAAAACATTTTGTGTTAAAAAACAAGGTCCTCAAATGTGAGGATGACTTTAAGGTTAGCCACCTAGATTACAAACCAAACAAGTTCTTGTTCCTTGGATAACAGTTGTTAAGCTGAATATCCAACAATCAGTCTCTCATCTCTTTTGTGAGGTCCGCGAAGGGGCATGATTAAGAGCTTACTTCTGACAATGCTGCAAACAAGATCCTGCACGGATGTGGAAGATTTATTTAAATCAGGCAGTCCCGAGAAAGGAAAAACAACTTACAAGTGAGAAAGAACTGACAGTTCTGATATCAATGTATTCTCTTAAGACCAATGATTTTGCAAGTAACAAATAAACTTCCCATATGAAGCCGGGAAAGTATTTGTGAAGACGTCTGTTATGGTCGAGTTCTTGTGTAGCATTGCTTCATTTAAAATGGGAGGAGAGAAATAGGAATATACATAGAAAAGAATAGACATGTCAACAATAAATTTAAAAACAAATTGAAAAGATATACTTTAACCTTGATATGACATTGTATCAAGAGTAACATGTACTGAGTATTCCAAATTATTATTTAATTATAAGTTCATTATAAGATTATAAGATACTCAGATCTAATCGGTACTAACCTGATCATCAAAACAAAACAAAGACCAAGAAAGCATTGCCAGTGTTTTGTTAGAGTTGTTTTCATAATGTGAAATAAAGTTTATAGATTGAATTCAATCTATGGTTTCATGAAGCATGATGATTCTCTATTTATCATCCAAGAGTGTGTTCCACAGGGATGTCGCTTGTGGAAGATCAACCAATATCTTCAAGGTTGTAATATAAATACATGAAACCATAAACGTTTTACATCAGCAGTAATTACGTCACAAACGTTGATGTCATAAACTTAACACATGAACAATGGTTTAGGAGTTTGAGGGCTATGTAATGTTAAAAGACGTACATTTTTCATGCAAATGTGATGAAAAATAATTTAGGATGATAAATTGAATCTCATCCTTGTGTCTTCCGATATCTTATATATCAACCCTCGTTGATAAAAGTAAAATATCCTCGGTAAGCCTGTATACTGCCATAGATTTAAAAAAATATAAATGGAGTGAAAAATCAAAGCAATGTTACACAAGTACTAGAAGAGCTGAAGAGGTTTTCTGCACACTAACGTTAAAGATATGTTGTAAGCGGAAGGTCATAAACGAAGTACAATGAACCCTACAATTTGGGCATGTTTGAAATTAATTTACAGAAAGTGAGATGACAAAATGACAAAACAGAGAACTTACAACACCGTCTTGTTTCAACACACACTACAAATTTATCCGTTTGTTGTAAGGACTTCGAAATGAGGTTATACAACAGATCTTTGTGGAATACAATTACAAATCAGAGGTTGATATGAAACACTTAAGGGTACATGTAGGTGTTGTCATTACAAAAGTGGTGATCGATCAAGTGTTTAGCAACCTTTCGCTATGAAAACTATATTGTGTGTTGTGACTCAAATATCATACTCTAATTGCACAATTCGTTTTGCACAATTCCACTTAAACAATTCTTGAAAATCCGACAAATCGTAACAAATAATAATAAGCATTGACAGGTTTCCACTGCGGTTCAAAACGCATTTCATTAACGAGTTAACTGATCAATCAATTAATTCACACTTGTTGTGCAGTGCAAACTTGGCAACCATTATATTTCAATAAAATTGACTTCTAAAGAGGAAATGAATAATATTCACCAAAATCCTTATTTAATCTGTGTATTAAACATATTCTCCTTAAAATACCTCCATGAATTCAATTAAGCACTTTCAATATCAATATAGATTGTTAACATTTAAACATGTTCTTGTTTTTTTCGCAAGTTGTTAATAGTTGCGTATAATTGTTCTTTTGATTTAAAAATAAATCGTGAAATATCCAGGGAAAATTTGCATTTGTATCCGATATAAAACTTTATTAGCACCATATGTAATAATGACTTGGACACTACCTCCCACAGGTCTAACTCAAATCATCATACAATTTGCCTGCTTTCAACAAAGTTGATGCTACGTTAAGTGGCCATTTTTTCTAAGACTTTAGTGCTTGATACACTATAACATATATCACGGAAAATATGGCAGCAAGAGAGTCTTTGCTCATGATATTTCCTATTAACATTGTTACACATATCTCCTTTAATTACATACATTTAAGCGTGTCAAGTTCGAGCCCAGAAATTGCTTGAATTAAAACAACTGTCAGCGTGATGGATATTCCCATATCTATCTTTGTTGGGAGATAATGAAACTAAAACAGGTTCACATTTTTATTTTATAGAGTTGTAATGAACACATCGGTTTGATTGACCACGTAAAATTTTCTAGATCAACATTAATTTGGAAGATTGAAAACACCATTGACTTCCAGAAATTAAGTAAAGACGAATTTTCCCAATAGTTGTAAAGAACTGTCACCATCCTATGACTCTTATAGTCTCTAGGCTCTACACAAACTACCTTCGCTTCCGTCTTGACAAATGACTGCTTATCTGTTTTCTCTCTTTATGTCCATTGGTTATATCAACTGAAAATAAGTTATTTTGCTGCTTTGGGTGTTTTCGTTGTCTACTCTATCTCGGCTATGGAAAAGGGAGAAAAGTGAAACCTGTATTATAACTTTTTTCAGTCATCCTCAATACAACCCTTTTTCATTTACTGATATGCTGTATTTAAGACTTATCTGTTCTCTTGTTACTTGACTACATAAAATAAAAAAGGACACAACTTTCTTAGCTTTAATTAATTCACATACTAAGTTTATGTATGTATCTTTCTTTCCAAATTTAATAATTTTGCGTTTCTCATACTGACGAATTAAGCTTGATCTGTTAAGCAGCCTTTCATTTATCGCACTCTTGTAAAACACGGTTAAGGTTGTGCCATTTGACATACACGGAAAGATATTGGAATAATAGATATTGATTATGTAACAGCCTTTGCTAACACCAATACTCCAGCCTCAATATCTTTAAAACAAACTGTGAACATGTTATTAATTCAACGATTATTATTTTGTCTTTCGTAATATATTTTATTTAGGCTGGTCAAAAATGATGATAAATAAAAAGCGTGGCATGTTACCTTAATTACCCTGAACTGAGTTTTCATTTTATTTATCTGGGACTAAACACGCAAGAAAACAAATGAAGAATCAATGGAATAGGTTAAATTATCTCCTAATATTATTCGTACTTGACACTTAAGCTAAGGTCACACTTACACGATGTCATCCGCGATGTATCACGTGTAACTTCATCTTGATATGCACCTATATGTTCTGGATACACACGTCATTCACACTTACAACGAACTTGATGTGCATGTGGCTTTTCGGCGAAGGTCGTAATGGGCTACGATTGGGTAAAAAGTTTTGAACATGCTCAAAACTTTCGGGATCATCGGCAAACATCGTAAAATACACGCACTGTGCACGTGGTGCATACGTGTAACATCGTACTTTATTCTTGTCTATCGTAGCGTTATCGTGAGCAAATTGGTATTACAATGCTCCCGTCAACTGTACGAATAGGAAGTGCTAATTGCGAATGTATTACGTTCACTAAAAGAGTTGAATCCGAGCATAAAGCGTCTTTAACAAGACATCATTAAGTGTTTACAACGATAGTCAAGTGCTCAATGTCTTTTTGGCATATCAAATGCTACCCTCAATGGGGCAAAGTGAGTAGGGTGGAACGCGTTGCCCCTAGTGATCTAAAATAAATTTTTTCGTAACACATAAGTGTCAGAGCGACCAATTACTTTACAAAAGCCAATGTTGTACAATAGAAATAATATTTTCATTTTACAACGTTCCTGTATTTTGTAAAATATTAAGTATAAAATCATATCATATGGTTTGTAATATACCCCCGACCAACAGTCGAGTGTATAGTGTAAACCAAAGATTCCGTCCGTATATCCATCCGTCCGAGGACGTTTTTTGTCCAAACTATTTCGAAAAAACTATTCAACCAAATTTTGCACATGTCTTCTACCCTACTAGGAAGAGTGCACTGCGAGATTACAACAAGTTTCGTTAATATTTTAATGTATTTTTAATTCTCATGTTTTTAGACACTTAGACATTTTCAGTCAAAATTTGTCCGACGTATAGCAGAAAAAAACTATTCATCTATTTGCTTTCCAATTTTGTACATGCCCTCTACTCCACTAGGAAGGGTGTATTGCTAAATAAGATCCAATCTGGCTTTTTGTGTTAAAATCTACATGTTTTGTTCTTAACAGTATTTATTTTCCAATATCAGAATTGTCTAAATGCTTGCGGAAAACCATTTATTCTAATATTCTTTTCAAATTCTGCACATTTCTTTTCACCTTATCAAGAGAGATGAAAAGAAAAGATGCAGAGTTACAAGACATAGTAATGTACATTTTACTATAAAAGACTTTGTCTAACCAATTGCAGAAAAAAAATCATTCTTCTCAATTCTTCTTTTTTGGGGGGGAAAAGGCTGTGCAAGAGACGTCTAAATGGGAAGTGAAAAATAATTCAGCTGGTCAGGGATGCACGGTCAGGGGTGTTAGTGAGCCACGCTCACTTTTGTGAATGTTTCCTATTAAACGACGAAAACAACAGTCCGAAACACATGCATTTTCTTAGTTTTTAAAAATAACTCTCATACTTATTACAAACTTTATTTCCCCCCAAAAGAATTAACAATGTAGGCCGCGGGGGCAAGCCCGAAAGAGATTAGATGTTTGCAAAATGATAAATCTGACTTTGAAATAAATCAATTTCTTTCCTTCATATATTTGATGTTTCTGATAGTTTATGAGTTTGATTGTCAAACTCTCATAATTGAAAGAAATTCCTGTGAAACAAACATAGTAGCCTATATTATTTGTCGCGAACTAAGAAAATCTAGGTATATAACATTAAAATAATATTTTGTCTGTCTTTGCATACTGAACAAGATTTGTATTACTTGTTCAGCCTCTTTTTAGGTGCCTGAGCTGCATGGCACTATTGAGATAAAAATTTGGAATGGTATTGACTTCTTATAAGTGTTTGATATATCACATTTGTGTATCTTTTCAAGTGAGGCCTTTGCCCTAACCTACGGGGCAAAGTTCACCGCCTTTGTCGAAAATCAAAACAATTTCCTTAATATATCCTTATTCAGTTAATGTTAGTTTAAAAGTATTTGCCATACGATGGTCTATCTGATAAGCATAAGAGATATGCTGCAAGTTGCATTCTGAACATGTTTAGATGCACAGAAAACACGTCTTTAACACGCACGGTTTGCTCTGGTCTCCCCATGTCTGTTATCACTCAAGTTTGCAACTTAAATGTGGTAGGCTTACCAAGTTTCATTTTCACTGGTAGATTTATTGAAATTATTTATTTATTGAAATGACATGTTTTGCAGCGATAACCCCCATTAGCTCCAACCGTCACATCTAGAAACGAGTATTCGCTGTCCACTAATGCCATGACAACTATGCTGTGGAACCCCTTGTAGTTAAAATAGACGGAACCAGGTCCAAGTTTCAAGTCTCCGGAACAATGCCAGAAATGGTATTGCTTGCCACCCTGGAACTGATATCGGAGAGTTTTGTAGGAGTCTTCGGTTGCAAGATATCGAATGGTAATAGTGAGACGTATTGCTGGATCCATTGGTTGTCTCATGAAAGTGTTTTGTTTACGATATTCTTTCACTGATTCTGTTCAACAATGTGTCAAATAATTCAGGGTCCATCCGAAAAAGACTCAGAAAGCCAGCTCTGAACTGCATTGATGCTTAAAACCCCAATATGTCACACCGCAACAGCCGTGATCTTCTCCAGACGTTTTTTTATTTTGCTTCCTTCAGAAATGCTTGGTGGCGACAAAAACAACTGTTACTAGCTTAACTTGAGATGAAACGCCGACATCCATGGCTGGTGTCATGTCGTATAAAACACGGCTACATCGTAATAGCAACGTTTTAAGCACGTAGCAGCTCTTACATCACGCGTTGTGAACACGCCCCTTTCTTGACAAATACGCACGCAAATCTGAGTAATAACGTAGGTCACACTTGATGTGAACGTAATGTATTAGTGATACATTCGCGGTACATCGTATCTTGTTAATAGTATAAAATACCATTTACTACGATAATTCGCACCTCGTAATAAGCACGTATATGACATCGTGTAAGTGTGACCTTAGCATAATAGATTGTCGACGCTGATAATTGTCAATCATTTAATCTTAAGATAGCAAATCAACCCTTCCTAAAATGATCTTAAGTTTATACCTGATATCAGATTTCATTACTGTTTCGTTTTGAAATATATCATAGTGAAAGTTCAATATGATTGTAAGCTTGTTTTTGTTTTGGCGTTGAGCTTAAGTAAATATTGCTTATACTCTGTAGTGATAATTTGATATGGTGAAACCTTTTCAATAACAAAATGTCAGGCACATTGATTTAAGCTTTTATACATTAGACAAACCTGTTTAAATGGAATAATGATTAACATTCTTCTATTCTAGATAATGTTTGCTATATAGTGTTTCAGTCAACGTTGCAATTCCCATTGAATTAAATATCATATGTCTAAGGATAATCTAAGGAGTCTAAGAATAATCATTATGGGTTTCATGTGAGTAGACACATATAATTACAATCTTTTTTTTTGCCCATAAGAACAACAGTTAACAACATCTATACTTAGAAACAAGCAAAAAATCCACTCTGTTTCCATTAGCTGATTACGGATAATGGTTCTGAAAAGATGGCGTGTGGTTCTCGAACTAAAATTGTTTTACCCTAGGATAAAAAAGGATAAGTCAGTAGTTGTCCACATTTTAAATTTATACATGAGCTGATTCAAACATTGAATATATGAATTAACTACTACTTATTTCTCAAATAGCACGGCCTTGAATTCTTTACAGCAAAATCAACTCTAAAGAAACATAATGCAAACAATCATTTGTTATTCTTTTGTTAGCATATATATATAAATCTATATATCCGTGTATAAGTAAGTACTTCTAACCTGATATAATGTAAGATATTCTCCCGAAGCATCAATGTTATTTAATGTTAAAAAGTGATGATATCATGACAAAATGCGATCAAAAGATATGCTTATGGCTACATTTTTGTGTCATTTTCTTGACTCAGAAGCTTTCATGATAACATCAAATATTCTTCATTTGACCAGGCCTCCTCACTTGTATTATTTTGTTATTA
>CAKAJN010000215.1:5000-7500 GCA_916613615.1 Steromphala cineraria
TAGTAGCGACGGGCGGTGTGTACAAAGGGCAGGGACGTAATCAACGCCAGCTTATGACTGACGCTTACTGGGAATTCCTCGTTCATGGGGAATAATTACAAGCCCCAATCCCCATCACGAAAGAGATTCATCGGGTTTCCCACTCCTCTCGGAGCAGGTGGGCATCCACGTTGATTCTTTCAGTGTAGCGCGCGTGCGGCCCCGGACATCTAAGGGCATCACAGACCTGTTATTGCTCTACTTCGTGTGGCTAAACGCCACCTGTCCCTCTAAGAAGTTTGCCACCGAAGTGACGCCGCGCGACAACAAGTGTCGGCGAACTAGTTAGCAGGCTAGAGTCTCGTTCGTTATCGGAATTAACCAGACAAATCACTCCACCAACTAAGAACGGCCATGCACCACCACCCACTGAATCAAGAAAGAGCTGTCAATCTGTCAATCCTTCCAGTGTCCGGACCGGGTGAGTTTTCCCGTGTTGAGTCAAATTAAGCCGCAGGCTCCACTCCTGGTGGTGCCCTTCCGTCAATTCCTTTAAGTTTCAGCTTTGCAACCATACTTCCCCTGGAACCCGAAGACTTTCGTTTTCGGTAGGCCTCCCGCCGAGTCGAATAGAGCAACGCCGACGGGCTGCCAGTTGGCATAGTTTACGGTCAGAACTACGACGGTATCTGATCGTCTTCGAACCTCTGACTTTCGTTCTTGATTAATGAAAACATACTTGGCAAATGCTTTCGCTGTAGGGCGTCTTACGACGATCCAAGAATTTCACCTCTAACGCCGTAATACGGATGCCCCCGCCCTGTTCCTCTTAATCATTACCCCTGAGCTCCAAAAACCAGCAAAATAGGATCCGGGGTCCTATTCCATTATTCCATGCACCATTATACAGGCGGGCAGTGCCTGCTTTGAACACTCTAATTTTTTCAAAGTAAACTCTCCAGCCACTCGAGCAGGCCACTCAGTCAAGAGCAACCTTTTTGAGAGGTCTGGCAAGGGGGACGACACCGCGCAGTACCCGAGCCATTGAAGCAAGGGACCGACGCGAACGACCCTGAGATCCAACTACGAGCTTTTTAACCACAACAACTTTAATATACGCTATTGGAGCTGGAATTACCGCGGCTGCTGGCACCAGACTTGCCCTCCAATAGATCCTCGTGCACACGTTTAGAGTGCACTCATTCCAATTACGGGGCCTCGAAAGAGTTTATATTTTTATACCATCTTGTAGACCACATATTAAAGTACACAGCGCATGTTTCAGAAGAACAGCGACATTTAAATTAAAGGCTTTATCGCTCTAGCAATATCGTTCACCTAGTTGTTTTCAGTTATCCATTCACAAGTGCCGCAACTGATTACAAAAACCCCTTTACGGGCTCTCTAACTCTTTCATTTATAAAGATATTTTAACATTTTATACCTAGTTTTAAAGGAAATTTATAGCCCTACTTGGACATGTATTCATAAATGTTGCGCTGGTATAACTAAGCAAACTACAGCGCCCGCAAGATGACCGCCGGACAATTTTGCTTCAAATTAATTACCTTTGCGGCGCTTCTAACACCCTGACCATTTGAGATATTATTGTATATTTGGGCTCATTTTAAAGGCATTAAAATTCCCTTCATTTTGATATATTACACATCCCGGTAAACTAATTGTTGTAGATTCTACAAGCCCCGATGCAACATTTTTAAGAACTTCAGGCTGCCGATAAACTTGTGTCGGGACTTCTCACACTTACACAATCATAGATAAATTAAAACAAAATAGATCAAAATAAAGCCCTTTTTATGCGCTACATTTTACACTATCTCCGCCGTCATAGGTGTTTTTAATTTTAAAGAAAAACGACCCGATGTATCGTAAACGACGGACGTGAGAGTTACCGACAAGCCGCGCCACCAACAAAACTTATTAAAGTTGACAATTTCTATTTTGCGGGACATCCTCAGCGTTTACTTATGCCCCGATACCAACAAATGAGGTATCGTTAGAAAGGTTTTTTATCAGGCTAGCCGCTCATGCTATTTTATTCCAAGTTTTAAAGACGGTAACGTCACAACGGGTGCCGCAACATGTGCGACAGCAAGGTTTCAGAGCTTGTTGCGCACTTTGCGGGCTTTCCTCCACCTTTACAAATTGTGCAGTCTTAGCAAGTGATATGTCATTTTGTAGCTTATTCAACAAGGAATAATTTCCACTCATTTGTAACCTTGCGTGCTTTGTATTTTTTTAGTTATTAGCCCCGCAAGAAATGTCGAAACTGTTCTCAACATTAGTTTCTCATATTGCATTATTATTTTACAAGTTTTTCTTCGATTTACTCTTTCTAAATTGTAATATACCTTAATTAAACACTTGTGCAGAAGCTTCAATCACTGGGAAAGGTAAGTATATTATCTATTCATTAGCGACATCCCGCGAAACAATGGGAGAGGGAAGCCGACTTGGCCGACCTACGGAAAAGGTCAATCAGCGCGGCTTTTGCCGTGTA
>CAKAJN010000215.1:15000-17500 GCA_916613615.1 Steromphala cineraria
ACTTTCGTTTTCGGTAGGCCTCCCGCCGAGTCGAATAGAGCAACGCCGACGGGCTGCCAGTTGGCATAGTTTACGGTCAGAACTACGACGGTATCTGATCGTCTTCGAACCTCTGACTTTCGTTCTTGATTAATGAAAACATACTTGGCAAATGCTTTCGCTGTAGGGCGTCTTACGACGATCCAAGAATTTCACCTCTAACGCCGTAATACGGATGCCCCCGCCCTGTTCCTCTTAATCATTACCCCTGAGCTCCAAAAACCAGCAAAATAGGATCCGGGGTCCTATTCCATTATTCCATGCACCATTATACAGGCGGGCAGTGCCTGCTTTGAACACTCTAATTTTTTCAAAGTAAACTCTCCAGCCACTCGAGCAGGCCACTCAGTCAAGAGCAACCTTTTTGAGAGGTCTGGCAAGGGGGACGACACCGCGCAGTACCCGAGCCATTGAAGCAAGGGACCGACGCGAACGACCCTGAGATCCAACTACGAGCTTTTTAACCACAACAACTTTAATATACGCTATTGGAGCTGGAATTACCGCGGCTGCTGGCACCAGACTTGCCCTCCAATAGATCCTCGTGCACACGTTTAGAGTGCACTCATTCCAATTACGGGGCCTCGAAAGAGTTTATATTTTTATACCATCTTGTAGACCACATATTAAAGTACACAGCGCATGTTTCAGAAGAACAGCGACATTTAAATTAAAGGCTTTATCGCTCTAGCAATATCGTTCACCTAGTTGTTTTCAGTTATCCATTCACAAGTGCCGCAACTGATTACAAAAACCCCTTTACGGGCTCTCTAACTCTTTCATTTATAAAGATATTTTAACATTTTATACCTAGTTTTAAAGGAAATTTATAGCCCTACTTGGACATGTATTCATAAATGTTGCGCTGGTATAACTAAGCAAACTACAGCGCCCGCAAGATGACCGCCGGACAATTTTGCTTCAAATTAATTACCTTTGCGGCGCTTCTAACACCCTGACCATTTGAGATATTATTGTATATTTGGGCTCATTTTAAAGGCATTAAAATTCCCTTCATTTTGATATATTACACATCCCGGTAAACTAATTGTTGTAGATTCTACAAGCCCCGATGCAACATTTTTAAGAACTTCAGGCTGCCGATAAACTTGTGTCGGGACTTCTCACACTTACACAATCATAGATAAATTAAAACAAAATAGATCAAAATAAAGCCCTTTTTATGCGCTACATTTTACACTATCTCCGCCGTCATAGGTGTTTTTAATTTTAAAGAAAAACGACCCGATGTATCGTAAACGACGGACGTGAGAGTTACCGACAAGCCGCGCCACCAACAAAACTTATTAAAGTTGACAATTTCTATTTTGCGGGACATCCTCAGCGTTTACTTATGCCCCGATACCAACAAATGAGGTATCGTTAGAAAGGTTTTTTATCAGGCTAGCCGCTCATGCTATTTTATTCCAAGTTTTAAAGACGGTAACGTCACAACGGGTGCCGCAACATGTGCGACAGCAAGGTTTCAGAGCTTGTTGCGCACTTTGCGGGCTTTCCTCCACCTTTACAAATTGTGCAGTCTTAGCAAGTGATATGTCATTTTGTAGCTTATTCAACAAGGAATAATTTCCACTCATTTGTAACCTTGCGTGCTTTGTATTTTTTTAGTTATTAGCCCCGCAAGAAATGTCGAAACTGTTCTCAACATTAGTTTCTCATATTGCATTATTATTTTACAAGTTTTTCTTCGATTTACTCTTTCTAAATTGTAATATACCTTAATTAAACACTTGTGCAGAAGCTTCAATCACTGGGAAAGGTAAGTATATTATCTATTCATTAGCGACATCCCGCGAAACAATGGGAGAGGGAAGCCGACTTGGCCGACCTACGGAAAAGGTCAATCAGCGCGGCTTTTGCCGTGTATTGTTACGGGACGCATAGCGCCTTTAAAACTGAATGGACACCAATCAAAGACATGCCGTCTTAAAGTTTACTTCATTGTCTACATTTGGATGTGTTCACTGCAAACGCGCTCCCCTTTGTTTGGCCACCATAATCCCCGAAACTTAGACAATGGTGTTGCGAAGCCGTCGGATGCACCAATCTGCGCGCTTACATCATTTCAATCTTTCGGCTTTTCCTCTCTAACAATTACTGCACGCACCTGTCATAAAGATAATGTTCACGATTTAAATTTTATATTTTTTCAAACAAGATTGTTTCATTTCTAAACAATATAGTTTTTCTACTTATTCCATTTATCAAAAAAGGCCTACAGCACCCGGTGTTCCCAGGCGGTCACCCATCCAAGTACTCTCCGGGCCCGACGTTGCTTAACTTCGGTGATCGGACGAGAACCGGTGTGTTCAACGTGGTATGGCCGTAGGCTACTTTAGCTCATAATTTTAATAACTAAGTACATACCTACATTCATACGACTTGGCGGCAAATGCAATTACACTGCAAAAATAAAGTTTGTTACGTTTCGGGCCATATA
>CAKAJN010000216.1:2500-5000 GCA_916613615.1 Steromphala cineraria
GATCCTCGTGCACACGTTTAGAGTGCACTCATTCCAATTACGGGGCCTCGAAAGAGTTTATATTTTTATACCATCTTGTAGACCACATATTAAAGTACACAGCGCATGTTTCAGAAGAACAGCGACATTTAAATTAAAGGCTTTATCGCTCTAGCAATATCGTTCACCTAGTTGTTTTCAGTTATCCATTCACAAGTGCCGCAACTGATTACAAAAACCCCTTTACGGGCTCTCTAACTCTTTCATTTATAAAGATATTTTAACATTTTATACCTAGTTTTAAAGGAAATTTATAGCCCTACTTGGACATGTATTCATAAATGTTGCGCTGGTATAACTAAGCAAACTACAGCGCCCGCAAGATGACCGCCGGACAATTTTGCTTCAAATTAATTACCTTTGCGGCGCTTCTAACACCCTGACCATTTGAGATATTATTGTATATTTGGGCTCATTTTAAAGGCATTAAAATTCCCTTCATTTTGATATATTACACATCCCGGTAAACTAATTGTTGTAGATTCTACAAGCCCCGATGCAACATTTTTAAGAACTTCAGGCTGCCGATAAACTTGTGTCGGGACTTCTCACACTTACACAATCATAGATAAATTAAAACAAAATAGATCAAAATAAAGCCCTTTTTATGCGCTACATTTTACACTATCTCCGCCGTCATTGGTGTTTTTAATTTTAAAGAAAAACGACCCGATGTATCGTAAACGACGGACGTGAGAGTTACCGACAAGCCGCGCCACCAACAAAACTTATTAAAGTTGACAATTTCTATTTTGCGGGACATCCTCAGCGTTTACTTATGCCCCGATACCAACAAATGAGGTATCGTTAGAAAGGTTTTTTATCAGGCTAGCCGCTCATGCTATTTTATTCCAAGTTTTAAAGACGGTAACGTCACAACGGGTGCCGCAACATGTGCGACAGCAAGGTTTCAGAGCTTGTTGCGCACTTTGCGGGCTTTCCTCCACCTTTACAAATTGTGCAGTCTTAGCAAGTGATATGTCATTTTGTAGCTTATTCAACAAGGAATAATTTCCACTCATTTGTAACCTTGCGTGCTTTGTATTTTTTTAGTTATTAGCCCCGCAAGAAATGTCGAAACTGTTCTCAACATTAGTTTCTCATATTGCATTATTATTTTACAAGTTTTTCTTCGATTTACTCTTTCTAAATTGTAATATACCTTAATTAAACACTTGTGCAGAAGCTTCAATCACTGGGAAAGGTAAGTATATTATCTATTCATTAGCGACATCCCGCGAAACAATGGGAGAGGGAAGCCGACTTGGCCGACCTACGGAAAAGGTCAATCAGCGCGGCTTTTGCCGTGTATTGTTACGGGACGCATAGCGCCTTTAAAACTGAATGGACACCAATCAAAGACATGCCGTCTTAAAGTTTACTTCATTGTCTACATTTGGATGTGTTCACTGCAAACGCGCTCCCCTTTGTTTGGCCACCATAATCCCCGAAACTTAGACAATGGTGTTGCGAAGCCGTCGGATGCACCAATCTGCGCGCTTACATCATTTCAATCTTTCGGCTTTTCCTCTCTAACAATTACTGCACGCACCTGTCATAAAGATAATGTTCACGATTTAAATTTTATATTTTTTCAAACAAGATTGTTTCATTTCTAAACAATATAGTTTTTCTACTTATTCCATTTATCAAAAAAGGCCTACAGCACCCGGTGTTCCCAGGCGGTCACCCATCCAAGTACTCTCCGGGCCCGACGTTGCTTAACTTCGGTGATCGGACGAGAACCGGTGTGTTCAACGTGGTATGGCCGTAGGCTACTTTAGCTCATAATTTTAATAACTAAGTACATACCTACATTCATACGACTTGGCGGCAAATGCAATTACACTGCAAAAATAAAGTTTGTTACGTTTCGGGCCATATACCGTATTAATTGTTGTGTGCGCGACATATTTTGCGGGACTTCTACTGCGTTTATCATGAAGCGCATATACATGTAACTTACATCAATTTAAAGACAATGTCAATGCCTTTTTAGCGATTGTTTAACATTTGATATATCATGTATATGACAATAGTTATGTGACCCGCAAAAAGGGTGGTTAAATCGGCGTAAAGTTTGAAAAATTACAAGTCTGCGTGTGCTATTTGCGAACTCTTTTGCGGGACGTCTAGTGCGTTTACCATGAAGAACATATACATGTTACTTACATCGATTTAAAGACAATTTCAAGGCCTTTTTGGCGATTGTTTTACATTTGATATATCATGTCTGTGACAAAAGTTATGAGGCCCGCAAAAAGGGTGGTTTAATCGGCGTAAAGTTTGAAAAATTACAAGTCTGTGTGCTATTTGCGAACTCTTTTGCGGGACGTCTAGTGCGTTTACCATGAAGTACATATACATGTTACTTACATCGATTTAAAGACAATTTCAAGGCCTTTTCGGCGATTGTTTTACATTTGATATATCATGTCTGTGAAAAAAGTTATGAGGCCCG
>CAKAJN010000216.1:12500-15000 GCA_916613615.1 Steromphala cineraria
GTGTCGGGACTTCTCACACTTACACAATCATAGATAAATTAAAACAAAATAGATCAAAATAAAGCCCTTTTTATGCGCTACATTTTACACTATCTCCGCCGTCATAGGTGTTTTTAATTTTAAAGAAAAACGACCCGATGTATCGTAAACGACGGACGTGAGAGTTACCGACAAGCCGCGCCACCAACAAAACTTATTAAAGTTGACAATTTCTATTTTGCGGGACATCCTCAGCGTTTACTTATGCCCCGATACCAACAAATGAGGTATCGTTAGAAAGGTTTTTTATCAGGCTAGCCGCTCATGCTATTTTATTCCAAGTTTTAAAGACGGTAACGTCACAACGGGTGCCGCAACATGTGCGACAGCAAGGTTTCAGAGCTTGTTGCGCACTTTGCGGGCTTTCCTCCACCTTTACAAATTGTGCAGTCTTAGCAAGTGATATGTCATTTTGTAGCTTATTCAACAAGGAATAATTTCCACTCATTTGTAACCTTGCGTGCTTTGTATTTTTTTAGTTATTAGCCCCGCAAGAAATGTCGAAACTGTTCTCAACATTAGTTTCTCATATTGCATTATTATTTTACAAGTTTTTCTTCGATTTACTCTTTCTAAATTGTAATATACCTTAATTAAACACTTGTGCAGAAGCTTCAATCACTGGGAAAGGTAAGTATATTATCTATTCATTAGCGACATCCCGCGAAACAATGGGAGAGGGAAGCCGACTTGGCCGACCTACGGAAAAGGTCAATCAGCGCGGCTTTTGCCGTGTATTGTTACGGGACGCATAGCGCCTTTAAAACTGAATGGACACCAATCAAAGACATGCCGTCTTAAAGTTTACTTCATTGTCTACATTTGGATGTGTTCACTGCAAACGCGCTCCCCTTTGTTTGGCCACCATAATCCCCGAAACTTAGACAATGGTGTTGCGAAGCCGTCGGATGCACCAATCTGCGCGCTTACATCATTTCAATCTTTCGGCTTTTCCTCTCTAACAATTACTGCACGCACCTGTCATAAAGATAATGTTCACGATTTAAATTTTATATTTTTTCAAACAAGATTGTTTCATTTCTAAACAATATAGTTTTTCTACTTATTCCATTTATCAAAAAAGGCCTACAGCACCCGGTGTTCCCAGGCGGTCACCCATCCAAGTACTCTCCGGGCCCGACGTTGCTTAACTTCGGTGATCGGACGAGAACCGGTGTGTTCAACGTGGTATGGCCGTAGGCTACTTTAGCTCATAATTTTAATAACTAAGTACATACCTACATTCATACGACTTGGCGGCAAATGCAATTACACTGCAAAAATAAAGTTTGTTACGTTTCGGGCCATATACCGTATTAATTGTTGTGTGCGCGACATATTTTGCGGGACTTCTACTGCGTTTATCATGAAGCGCATATACATGTAACTTACATCAATTTAAAGACAATGTCAATGCCTTTTTAGCGATTGTTTAACATTTGATATATCATGTATATGACAATAGTTATGTGACCCGCAAAAAGGGTGGTTAAATCGGCGTAAAGTTTGAAAAATTACAAGTCTGCGTGTGCTATTTGCGAACTCTTTTGCGGGACGTCTAGTGCGTTTACCATGAAGAACATATACATGTTACTTACATCGATTTAAAGACAATTTCAAGGCCTTTTTGGCGATTGTTTTACATTTGATATATCATGTCTGTGACAAAAGTTATGAGGCCCGCAAAAAGGGTGGTTTAATCGGCGTAAAGTTTGAAAAATTACAAGTCTGTGTGCTATTTGCGAACTCTTTTGCGGGACGTCTAGTGCGTTTACCATGAAGTACATATACATGTTACTTACATCGATTTAAAGACAATTTCAAGGCCTTATCGGCGATTGTTTTACATTTGATATATCATGTCTGTGAAAAAAGTTATGAGGCCCGCAAAAAGGGTGGTTTAATCGGCGTAAAGTTTGAAAAATTACAAGTCTGTGTGCTATTTGCGAACTCTTTTGCGGGACGTCTAGTGCGTTTACCATGAAGTACATATACATGTTACTTACATCGATTTAAAGACAATTTCAAGGCCTTATCGGCGATTGTTTTACATTTGATATATCATGTCTGTGAAAAAAGTTATGAGGCCCGCAAAAAGGGTGGTTTAATCGGCGTAAAGTTTGAAAAATTACAAGTCTGTGTGCTATTTGCGAACTCTTTTGCGGGACGTCTAGTGCGTTTACCATGAAGTACATATACATGTTACTTACATCATTTTAAAGACAATTTCAAGGCCTTTTTGGCGATTGTTTTACATTTGATATATCATGTCTGTGAAATAAGTTATGAGGCCCGCAAAAAGGGTGGTTAAATCGGCGAAAAGTTTGAAAAACTACAAGTCCGTATGCGCGCGCTTCACTTTGCACGTTCTTACGGGGCTTCTCTCGTGCTTACCCCTTTGCGCATACATTTCAACATGGTCTCGAATTAAAGACAATTTTTTAACCTACAAAATGAAGTA
>CAKAJN010000216.1:22500-25001 GCA_916613615.1 Steromphala cineraria
ATTATTATTTTACAAGTTTTTCTTCGATTTACTCTTTCTAAATTGTAATATACCTTAATTAAACACTTGTGCAGAAGCTTCAATCACTGGGAAAGGTAAGTATATTATCTATTCATTAGCGACATCCCGCGAAACAATGGGAGAGGGAAGCCGACTTGGCCGACCTACGGAAAAGGTCAATCAGCGCGGCTTTTGCCGTGTATTGTTACGGGACGCATAGCGCCTTTAAAACTGAATGGACACCAATCAAAGACATGCCGTCTTAAAGTTTACTTCATTGTCTACATTTGGATGTGTTCACTGCAAACGCGCTCCCCTTTGTTTGGCCACCATAATCCCCGAAACTTAGACAATGGTGTTGCGAAGCCGTCGGATGCACCAATCTGCGCGCTTACATCATTTCAATCTTTCGGCTTTTCCTCTCTAACAATTACTGCACGCACCTGTCATAAAGATAATGTTCACGATTTAAATTTTATATTTTTTCAAACAAGATTGTTTCATTTCTAAACAATATAGTTTTTCTACTTATTCCATTTATCAAAAAAGGCCTACAGCACCCGGTGTTCCCAGGCGGTCACCCATCCAAGTACTCTCCGGGCCCGACGTTGCTTAACTTCGGTGATCGGACGAGAACCGGTGTGTTCAACGTGGTATGGCCGTAGGCTACTTTAGCTCATAATTTTAATAACTAAGTACATACCTACATTCATACGACTTGGCGGCAAATGCAATTACACTGCAAAAATAAAGTTTGTTACGTTTCGGGCCATATACCGTATTAATTGTTGTGTGCGCGACATATTTTGCGGGACTTCTACTGCGTTTATCATGAAGCGCATATACATGTAACTTACATCAATTTAAAGACAATGTCAATGCCTTTTTAGCGATTGTTTAACATTTGATATATCATGTATATGACAATAGTTATGTGACCCGCAAAAAGGGTGGTTAAATCGGCGTAAAGTTTGAAAAATTACAAGTCTGCGTGTGCTATTTGCGAACTCTTTTGCGGGACGTCTAGTGCGTTTACCATGAAGAACATATACATGTTACTTACATCGATTTAAAGACAATTTCAAGGCCTTTTTGGCGATTGTTTTACATTTGATATATCATGTCTGTGACAAAAGTTATGAGGCCCGCAAAAAGGGTGGTTTAATCGGCGTAAAGTTTGAAAAATTACAAGTCTGTGTGCTATTTGCGAACTCTTTTGCGGGACGTCTAGTGCGTTTACCATGAAGTACATATACATGTTACTTACATCGATTTAAAGACAATTTCAAGGCCTTATCGGCGATTGTTTTACATTTGATATATCATGTCTGTGAAAAAAGTTATGAGGCCCGCAAAAAGGGTGGTTTAATCGGCGTAAAGTTTGAAAAATTACAAGTCTGTGTGCTATTTGCGAACTCTTTTGCGGGACGTCTAGTGCGTTTACCATGAAGTACATATACATGTTACTTACATCGATTTAAAGACAATTTCAAGGCCTTATCGGCGATTGTTTTACATTTGATATATCATGTCTGTGAAAAAAGTTATGAGGCCCGCAAAAAGGGTGGTTTAATCGGCGTAAAGTTTGAAAAATTACAAGTCTGTGTGCTATTTGCGAACTCTTTTGCGGGACGTCTAGTGCGTTTACCATGAAGTACATATACATGTTACTTACATCATTTTAAAGACAATTTCAAGGCCTTTTTGGCGATTGTTTTACATTTGATATATCATGTCTGTGAAATAAGTTATGAGGCCCGCAAAAAGGGTGGTTAAATCGGCGAAAAGTTTGAAAAACTACAAGTCCGTATGCGCGCGCTTCACTTTGCACGTTCTTACGGGGCTTCTCTCGTGCTTACCCCTTTGCGCATACATTTCAACATGGTCTCGAATTAAAGACAATTTTTTAACCTACAAAATGAAGTAAAATAAACTGAAATGCCGAATGTCGCAAAGGGGCTACAAGGCCCGATACATCGGCAATTATGTAAGATAATCGCTTCCGAAAATGACAAAGTCTGTCTCCTAACCTAACTTTGCAGGTTTCTCCTGTGCATATAACTAAAGTATACGTTTGTGTAGAATATATTTATGTAAGAGAATGTCCCCGAAGTTGCGCACACACAAATGGACACACTGCAGCTTCCGCTTCCAGTCTTATGTCGCTATGTCTAACTTTGGACTTGCACATATGAAACGACTTTTACTTTGCACCTAATTGTATAGATATTTATTGTCTTTATTTCTACCGTAACATACGTTTAGTTTGCAATATAATATACATATATTTTATGTTTGAAAGAAGCTGGACTTAGAAAAATTCGGGCCGAAATCGCCGATTTCCGAGAGGTGGAATTAAAAACAAGTTCCTGCCCTGGAACTTAGAAAAAAAAAACAGAAAATAAAAAAGGGAAACCGACCACAGTGACCAACCGAGAACGTGTCCGTCGCTTAGGTCTTACCGACTCGCATCGGCATCGACTGCGGACAAATCCACGGGT